>PVIU01014192.1:0-52948 GCA_004026605.1 Ondatra zibethicus | reverse complement strand
ACACTGACATCCATAGGGGTTGTACCAGCTTGCATTCCCACCAGCAATGCAGAAGTGTTCCCTTTTCTCCACAGCCTCTCCAGCATAAGTTGTCATCAGTGATTTTGATCTTGGCCATTCTTACAGGTGTAAGATGGAATCTCAGAGTTGTTTTGATTTGCATTTCTCTGATGACTAAGGATGTTGAACATTTCCTTAAGTGTCTTTCAGCCATTTTAGATTCCTCTGTTGAGAGTTCTCTGTTTAGGTCTGTGCTCCATTTTTTTATTGGATTATGTGTTCTTCTGTTGTCCAATTTCTTGAGTTCCTTGTATATTTTAGAGATCAGACCTCTGTCTGATGTGGGATTAGTGAAGATCTTTTCCCATTCTGTAGGCTGGCGTTCTATCTTGTTGACCGTGTCCTTTGCTTTACAGAAGCAAACTGTAAAGCAAACTGCACAGACATACACGTAGGCAAACACTCACACAAATAAATCTTTTTTTTTTAAAGATTTATTTATTTATTAGGTATACAGTGTACTGGCTGTCTGTATGCTTGCTGGCCAGAAGAGGGCACTAGATCTCATTACAGATGTCTGTGAGCCACCATGTGGTTACTGGGAATTGAACTCAGGACCTCTGGAAGAGCAGTCAGTGCTCCTAACCTCTGAGCCATCTCTCCAGCCCACAAATAAATCTTTTTAACTAAAGATGCTAAACAGAAAACTAAATCAAAATGTTTTTACTTGAACAAATGAAGAGTCATGAACCAGAAAGGAAGCATTTGGAGCTGTTTACAGGGATAGTACGGGTGGGAAAAACTTTCAGAAGACAGGCCAGGAAGGAAGACAAAGAACACATCATTTGCTACAGACACAGAGTTGGTCTGATTTTGTCTAAGTAAAAGTCCCTCCCATCTCCCAGTCTTGAGAAGAACCATGATACGGTAAGAACTACAGCAGTTAAAAGTATCATTTATTGTATCAAAATAGCACACCCACTATGAGGTAAGCCACTAAAGAGTTAAACTCCAATAGCAGGCTTGCTGCTGGAATGGCGCTGGAAGAAATACTCTCCTGAATTCTTCAGAGACATCAAACCATGTACTTAGTGAGGAGGAGCCAGGGGGCATCCCTCCCCCAGCACCTCTCATCCAACAGCCCCACCAAACCCAAACATGCCCTCCCGCAGTCCCATTTTAACTCAGTCACCATGTGTGACTCCTCTCCCCACTCCACACTTTGGGATGATGCAACTGAGTTTGTCATCTGGACAAACCTCAGAAACCCTGACACAGATCCATCGATGGCGAGGTCACGTGCCAACCTCGGTCCAGGAAGTATTTGTTAATGGATACTGAAGGGACCTGAGTAAAGCGCAGTCCCCTTCCTGCTGATGTGATATCAAGGACAGGTTCCATCTGAATGATCCAAATTATCACTTGTTTGTAGAAGCAGAGATGGGAAGATGGACTCACTACCAAGGTTTAAACTAACTAGATGAGGCCCCTGCTCTCTGGTAAACAGGAAAATTGGCCTTGAGTTCAATGGCTCGTGGCCACATTCTCTTTAGCCAACATGTGGAAAACAGGACCCTTGCCTTGCCAAGAAGGGATGCTCTGTCCTTATTGGGCAGCTTTTTAAAGCCGTAGAGGGCACACTCATGAGTCTCTATGACACACATGGGCTCTAAAGTCTGAGAAGCAACTGTGAGCCACTCTCACAGTGGTGGTCATGTTCTTTCTCCTCCGTGGAGGAGGCTGTCTTATGCACTGTGACGTACCTAACACCCTCCTTAGTTTCCATTCGCCAGAAGCAACTTTTCCCACTGCCCAGTCAACAACTAAAAAGATCCCCCTAAATGTATCTCTGGGGAAGTGGGGCGAAACCAATCCTTGGTTGATCTCAATGAAAGCCAAGGGCAATTGTCTCCCCAATGAAAGCTGATCCTGCATTAGAGATGGGGGACCCCAAGTCAGATGCTCCTAACTTTTACTCATAGCTCTCAATCAGAAGGCCCAATGTGTCAGGGGACCTCAAAAACAAAATACGTGTAATAAAAAAAATAGCAATATAAAAACAGATAATATTTATTGAAAGTATAATAGGTGCCAACTGTAATAAAATTCTATCTGGTTGAAGCCTCATGATACCGCTGTACACTCCGATTTATCCACATGTAGAAATCAAGGCTCCGAGGGCCTTAGGAACCTGTCATGGTCACACAGCTGGGGAACTGTGCTGCTGACTTTGAAGCTCATTACCTATGACTGACCCTCATGCCTCTGCCGCTAGGCTGTAGCCAGAGTGCACACCCATGGCTAGCTCCTGCCCCACCCATGAGTCCTCCTCCTTCTAGCACCTTCACTTTGTTTCTTTCCCAAATGACCCCATATACACATGCCCTTAACATGCTTTGGTGAGATCCATTCGCCTCTTTCAGCTTTAAGAATAGCCCACTTGCATTTGCCGGCCATTGTAAGTAGATTAGAGATGGCTGTGTGGCCCAAACAAAGTCAAGGCAACTCAATTACAGGCCATTTACTGGACTCATTATAAGAGAGACATCTACTTTAGACTCTACGCAGGGCAAGAGGCAGGAGCCACTGGGGCTCCCTGAGCAGAAAATGAGGGCGGTAATGATAATTTGTGCCAGAGGGATGCCATTTAAGCCAGAGGCCTCTGAATCCAAATCCCCCCACCAGTTCCATTGCAGGGGACAAAGAAAGCTCTTTCTAGTTCAAGTCAATTTGAGTTGTAACTGAACTGAATGTGACAGACGCATGCCTTCCCTCTCCGTGGCTCTGCATTATCATCTGCAGGATTGGCTGCTAAGAAGACTGGCTTTTTTCCCCAAGCGCCACGGAGACACAGGAGCCCACAAGGACCACCCAAGCCACAGCATCCAAGAGGAGCTAGAGTTTTGTTTGACTCTTGGGATCCACAGGTTCTAACCTGGCTGCGTTGGGCAAGACTGGCAGAAAAGACCTCACATTCCTCTGTAGATAGCAAGTTCTATTTGCAAAGACTCCTCTGGGAAACTCAAGAGACGCCTACCCGTGATCGCCATGTCACGGCAATGTGGCAGTGGGGGCAGAGACTTTAGGGAAGGTAAGATGTGGTCCCGGCCTTCTGCACATTGCTGCCACGTTTCTGTCTGAGTGGGGGCATCCTGGCCTCCCAGATCGGTGTCCTCCAGGGAGAGGACAGAGGAAGACAGTCCTAGCTCGTGTGAGATGGATGTAGAGACCACGAATCACGCTGGAGGGAGAGGGGAAGATAAGGATCCCAGCTCTGGGGGAAGGGAGCTGGGTAAGACCTGGAGGACTGAGAGCTGCAGCCACCTCCCTTGTCCTGCTGCTGTATGGTTTCCTTCTGTCTACCTCCATGTCCCCAGTGTCCCCATACAGAGCACCTGCCTTTCCAGAAAGAGTTCCTCTCAAAGTGGATGGCAGCCCGTTTGTCCAGAGGGAACTCCAAGACACATGCCCAATGCCTCTAAGAACACTGGGAACACAGACTGCAATGGCAGCCTGACTCCAGGAGCAATCGTAAAGAGGCGACGCCATCAGGAAACTCTCTAAATGACCTTTTCCTCTCTGGCTTAGAGTTGGACTTGGCTGATATTGCTTAAGAAAACAAGACACATAGTTCAGGAGCCCCAGAGAACTGACAGTGGACCACAGACTAACTGGGCAGTTACACCTGAAAATCCCCACAACGCTGCTGTGGGCATAGTGGCACGCATTGATCATTCCAGCACTCCCAAGGCTGCGGATGAGCACTGTAAATTTGACACCAGCCCATGCCACCAGGCCAGCCCCAGCAACACAGTAAGAGCCAATGTCTATAAACAGAAACCGGCTTTGGGAAGTCGCTTTAGTTGGGAAAGTGCTGAGCATGCAAGCATGAAGCCCTGAGTTCAAGCCCAGCACTCACATAAAACACCAGGCATTGCTGGTCCGTGATGGAATCCCAGCACTGGGCAGCCAGGGATGGGTGGATTCCTGGAACTCATTGGTGGGCCAGCCTCGCCTACAGGGTGAGTTTCAGGAGAGTGAGAAACCCTGCTTCAAATAAATAAATAAAACCAAACCAAAACCAAACAGATGGATGGAACTCCCAAAAAGTGACATCTGAAGTTGTTCCCTGGTTTCCACACCCATGCACATACAGGTATGCATCTCATACACAAGAACACAATACACATTTACATACAATAGACATTAAGTCACCCCCACACAATGTGCACACTCACAACACAAACATACACATACACAACTCCACGATACACACATACAAATACATGCACACACTTAAAATTACATGCATACTAACACACATACACATGTGCATATACATACATACACACAATACATGCATACTAACATATATGTATAAACATGTCGTAAGAGGCCGCTTGTTTGTTCCCTGCTCTTCAGCCCCTAAATAACCACACAGAAACTGTATTAATTATATCACTGCTTGGCCCATTAGCTCTAGCTTCTTATTGGCTAATTCATTCATCTTAATTTAACCCATTTCTATTAATCTGTGTATTGCAACAAGGCTGTGGCTTACTGGGTAAAGTTCTAGTGTCTGTCTCTGGTGGGGCTACATAGCTTCTCCTGACTCTGCCTTCTTTCTCCTAGCATTCAGTTTAGCTTTCCCCACCTAGCTCTATTCTGTTAAGCCAGTGGCCGAAACAGCTTCTTTATTCATTAACCAATAAAAGCAACACATAGACAGAAGGACCTCCCACATCATAAACATACATATATACACACACAACACACATGCATACTAACTACACACTTATATATAAACACACACACATATATATACACACAATATATACACTCTAATACCGCATACAAATATGCACATACATAATGCAACGCACACATGCACATACATACACACATGCACACTAGCATATACACATACACATATGCACACACTTACATGCATACATGCACACTAACACACACACAAACACATATGCCACATCCACGCTTATACATACACACCACAACAAAGGAACCGAAGACAGAAAGGACTGAGCCTCCTTGCTGCAATTACAGCTTGGTCCTTCTAGCACCTCTGCACTCTGAGAATTTCCAGAAAGACACAAGATGCCACAGGCCCACTCCTTATGGGTTAAACTGTGCACCACAGTCAAAGGCATAATTTGGGGAACTTGAGAGCCAAGATGACTTTTAAGTGGGTTAAAGAATGTGGAACAAAGGCAGCGGGTGGTGGGTCGGAAGGGCTCTCTGGCTCCTCTCTGTTCAGAGCTGGAGTCAATTTGCTGTTCAAATGTTTCCCACAACAGCAAATAGCTCTGAAAGTCTGAACCAAGGCTGGGCTGCCTGGCAACCCAGATGTGTTTGGGGGGAGCTGGGGAGGAGACGAGGGCTGGAGCAGGAAACTACTTCTTTACTTCTTCCCAAGCAGAAAGAAAATGGTTCCTTTTGTCTGTTCCGGGAGGACACGTTTAAAATGACAAGTCAAAGAAAATGAAAACAAGCCCTCGCCTTTGCAGGCATGCGGCGGGGAGAATAACGGACATCGGACAGGGTGCAGAAAAATGAGTTTCTGCAATTTTCTGATTTTCTTCCAAATGTGCCGGCGATGCAAACTTGATTGTGTCTTAGGGTCTCCTCTGGTAATGGGGAGTCTGAGAACAGACCAGCCCTCCCTTGACCTCACAGCTTTATGGCCAGTTGGGAAGGTAGAGGCAGAAATTGCCAGGGTGGTCCAGGTATCTGGAAAATGCTTTGGGGAGGAGGAGCTGTGGTTTTTTGTTTGTTTGTTTGTTGTTGTTGTTTTCTTTTTTCTTTCTTATTCAAATCTTCAAACATGAAAGAGATCAGAAGAGAAACGATGTCTCTGTGAAATTGAATTATGACAGCATCAGGCAGTCTGCGCTCAGCAATTAAGAGGAGTGAACTTGAAGGTGCCAGACTGGATGGGGGTAGGGAAGGGAGAGACCTACTTCAAACTCTGGTGCTTCCCGATAGGGAACATGGCTGGTGCCACCAAGGGGCATGGCAGCACTCAAAGGAGCCAAAGGCTCGGAAGCGGCTTCTCTGAGGTGGGGTCAATGCAGCTTCCATTCCAGAGCACATGCCCACATGGGGTCTCACAATGAGACCCATCTGGGAACAGTCTCTGTGAGGTGTTGCCGGTGAGTGGGCCCTGGTACACAATGACAATGTCCTCACAGGGTGAAGGAAGGGGGTGCTGAGGCGTAAAAGTCAAGCAGCAGTGGGAAGGAAGGTGTGACCGGCAGAAGCTGCAGTGGGCAATACAACCACAAACTGAGGAACGAGGACCACACTGCCAGGGGCCACCAGGAGCCGGAAGAGGCAGGAAGGAATTTTCTCTTGACACTTTGCAGGCACCTTGATTTCTGATTTCTGGCCTTCAAGCCTGTGAGGGAAAGAAGCTTTGCTGCTTCAAGTCACAAAGTTTGGAACTAGTTGTCATGACAGACGCAAAAATCTCATTGCTACTTTGGGGAGGGGTGGGGATACATGCAGGTATGCAAATGTGTATGTGGAGGCCATAGGCTGACATCAGGGCCTCCCTCCAGCACTCTCCATCTTATTTTCTGGGACAGGGTTTCTCATTGAACCTGGGCTCAATGATTCAGTTAGACTGACAGGTTGGGGAGAGAGGCAAAGACCCTCTGACCTGCCTCTACCATGCTAGGATTACAGGTACCACACCACCCAGCTCTTACTGTGGGCTCTAGGATCCAAACTCAGGTCCCCACACTTGTACAGAGGACACTTCATCAACTGAGCCATCTCTCCAGCCCCTAATTATTTCTTCTTGGAGGCAGAAAGGTCACCTGCAGGTATTCGTGTCTGTGCCGTGACTGCTGTAACAGGACTGGGCTAACTAGAGTGACAGTTGGTTTTAGCTGTCACGTCAACACAACCTAGGGTCACCTGGGAAGAGAATCCTTTTTAAAAACAGTATTTCATTTTAAATTACATTAATGTGTGTGGTTCTGCATGTAGGTACGTGCACATAAGTACAGGTGCCTGAAGAGGCCAGAGGAAGATGTCAGATGATCCCCTGGACCTGGAGTCATTGATAAGTGTGAGCCACCATGTGGCTGCTGGGAACCGCACTTAGGTCTTCTGCAAGAGCAGCAACTGCTCTTAACCACTGAGCTACCTCTCTGGCCCCAGGTGAGAGATTCTTAAAGAAGAATTATCTAGATTAGACTAGACCATCTAGACTGTCTTGTGGGCATGTCTGTGGGGGATTGTCTAAATGACATAGGAAGACTTTGTCCATTGTGGGCAGCATCATTCCCTAGGCAGAGTGTCTTGAACAGCATAAGAAAAAGAGAGCTAGCTGGGAGCAAGTAACAGATTTGTTTATCTCGCATGCTCTTGACTGTGAATGTGATGTGATTTAACCGCTTAACTTCCCCCAAACGAAGGACTGTAAACCTGAACTATCAACCAAAAACCAAATAAGCCCTTTTTTCCCCTTAAACTCCCTCATCAGGATATTTTATCACAGCAACAGAAATGAAACTATAATACTCTTCAAATACACTTATGAATACCCCTTTCTGTCTTCTCTTTAAAGCCACAAAGCCCGACAGTAAACTTTTCATTTATTACCAATTGCTGGGGCTGTCAAGAGGCCAATCCCTTCAGAAGCAACATTGGAGCATTCAGGGCCTGTGCCTCCTGTTTCTTTTAGCTCCCTAGGTGTGGCATATACCCTAAAGGTTGGTCACCGTGAGCAGGTAGGCAGTTGGATTTAGAACTGTATAGCATGCTTAATAAACTTTGCAATCCTCATGACTATCTAATTCAGGATATTTTTATCAGTTCCAGAGGCTGACATCACTCCCTGTCCTGGCCACCGATCACTACCTCTTTCTGGTTTGCATGTGTGTTCAATACATTTTATACAAATGAAATTATAGTCGCTAGAGTCATAAGTATGTGACTTCTTTCAGCATTGTATGTTTGAGGTTCACCTACACAATGACATAAATCATAATTTAATTCCTTATTGGTACTTAATTTTCTTCCACTATATAGGGACCTCACATTTGCTGATTCGCCTAGCAGCTGATGAGTGATTTCTATGTCTGGCTATGATGATAATATTTCTGTACACGTTTGTATCCTCTGTGCCATTGTATAGCATGCCACCCTTTGATCGCTGGTGGGAATCCAGGACTCTGCTCCCTTTGTGCTGGTTGGTTACAAGCTGACTTTATTGGATTAACCTTCCCTAGTCCTTGTAAAGGAGGTGGGAGCCAGCCTCAGTGCCATTTGTCAGGCTTTCTCAAAAACAATCTACCTCCTCTGCTTGGGAAACAACGCTCTTAGCCCTCTTGGAGATGAAGTCCCATGGTACATCTCTTTAGCTGCTTTCCTGCATTCATCCTTTTTAGTTATCAACTGGGACATGCTAAGAACATGCCACAGTTGGGATTGGATTTTATTTATTGAAATATGTTGAGATTATACCAAGGCTATGTTGACTCGGTTGGGGAACCAGGGGTCGCTGATTATGGTGGCTCTGCCTCACTCAGCGGTCACGGGGATCACAGCTAATGATTCAGTTCATATACAAGAGTGAGGGGAGAGGGGGCTGGAGAGATGGCTCAGCGGTTAAGAGCATTGCCTGCTCTTCCAAAGGTCCCGAGTTCAATTCCCAGCAACCACATGGTGGCTCACAACCATCTGTAATGAGGTCTGGTGCCCTCTTCTGGCCTGCAGGGATACATGCAGACAGAATATTGTATATATAATAAATAAATAAATAAATAAATAAATAAATAAATAAATAAATTTGGGGGTTGAGAGATGGCTCAGAGGTTAAGAGCATTGACTGCTCTTCCAAAGGTTCAATTCCCAGCAACCGCATGGTGGCTTACAACCATCTGCAATGAGATCTGGTGCCCTCTTCTGGCCTGCAGGCATACATGGAGGCTGAACACTGTGTACATAATAAATAAATAAATCTAAAAAAAAAAAAAAGAGTGAGGGGAGAAAGGGCATCGCCTCTGCTCCCATCTTAGGCTACTACATTCCTCGCCCATTTTATGGTCCCACCTCTGGAAGACAAGGCGATGAGGGGCTGGATGCTGGCTTTAGAACAGCTTTTCTTTGTCCCCCTCCACTGTCAGGATTAGCTCCACACTTCACCACCATATACATATAAAAAGAATGTAAATGAAGTTACCTTCCAGAACGTGACTGTAAGACCCTGTTGCTGAAGATACTATGTACATGAGTCATAGAACATGGAAAATCAAGCAGGTATTCACATGGAAGCGCCATTCCTACTGGAAAACTTTCATGGTGCTAGAAGGCCCTATGCACACTATTGGTGGAGAAAATTAATCATCAATCTTACCTAGCTGTGAACTTTGCAAAGTACAATAATGACCAGCCCGGCAAGACATGTCCACTGGTTCAACAGTGGCGCAAACGTCAAGTATATAACCAACCACTTTCGGATTGGATTTAAGGCCCATCCCATAAGATGGAACCTATACCTGGCATCATTATTGGGACCAAGAACCTGTGTCTAGACAGGCTGTAGGCACTAAGAAGAACCTACTGCTAGCACTCTGTTAAATGGACAGACCTAACAACATACCCTTATATCCTTAGATTATTATCCTCATCAGAGATGTTTCTCTCTACAGCAGATGGTGATTAACACAGAGACCTGTAACTCTTCAATGTGCAGAGAGTAAGAGACTGTGGAGTGCTCCGACATAAATGGGGCATACATATCACATCCTCTTTCTGCAAGACTCAAGGATCACTGAGGAAGAAGAGATGGAAGGATTGTAAGAGCCAGTAAACGTCAACAAACAGTGCTTTCAAGGCACAGCAGGAAAGTTTGGTGGGTAGGGATGGATTGAAATTCTCAAAGAATTAGTAACAAAATAATCCTCTTGGGGTGGGGCTGAAGAGATGAGTCAGCAGTTAAGAGCACTCATTGCTTTTCCAGAGGATCCAGGTTGGGTTCCCAGAACCCACATGGTGGTTACAATCTGTAACTCCAGTTCCTGACATTGGATGCCCTCCTCTGATCTCCATGGTCTTGAGACAAGCACCTTGTGTGCCCACACACATGCAGGCAAAACACTCAAACACATAAAAGAGTAAAACAAAGAAATCTGAATTTTATTATTATTTTTTTTTTATAAAAAGCCAAACCCCTTGGGACTGATGTCTTAGGGGATCTACTGCCCCAGCAGAGGACAGAGCAAGGTAAATGGCTCCCATGCATCCTAAGGACTATTAGAAGGCTCAGGAAAGGAAGTAGAGCTGTTTCTGCTTCTCCTTTGTGGAGGGTTGGCTTGGGCTAAGCTAAAAGGGGACACTTTTGCTATCCTAGGTCTCACAGCTTGAGCAAAGCTTCCTGAGGGCTGAAGAAACACAGGAGTACGTGGGAGCAAAGATACATGTGAAACAGCGAGCTTCCCTCCAGCTGTCACCTCTGGGTGTTCGAGAACCTTCTACATTTAAGAATCTGTACTCAGTTTGGATGCTTAGTTGCTGACAGGGCTGGGAGCACATGGTCTGTTTATTCACCTGGTCATCGTTAACTGTTCTTCTTCCATTCTGTCTCAGCATCCTCGTCCTGCTGCCTCCATGACTATGATTGTCCATTACGCACCTTCCAGCAAGGCCTGTCTCATTTAAAATGCCTTCTCAGGACTTTCTCCTCTTCTCCCCTGGTCATATTTATAGCATTTGCTTCCTTATTGGGGGAAGGTTCCCTTCTCCCACTAGTGCAAAAAACCCACTCAGGAATGTGGTTACCCTGGTTCCTTCACTGCTGTAGAACAATGCTCTGCCAATGGGCTTAGTCAATATGAGAGGGATAAAGATTTACTGACTTAAAAAGAAATGCTGCGTGCACAGTGAAAATGGGAGAGTGTTGGGTCTTTCTTGGCTCATAAGAAGGTGACTATAATTACAAAAAAAAAAACAAAAACAAACAAACCTGGAAACAGAGCAGTGTTTTAGAATCCCAGACAGAAAGGACAACTTAGGGGATGGGAAGAAGGCTTTCAGGGGGTAATAGTGTTGGCTATGCAATCATGAGGACCTGAGTTTGAAGCCCCAGCATTTATGTAAAAAGCTGGCATGGTTGGTAGTGCCTGTAGTCCCAGCAGTGGAGCCTAGAAATATCCAAAGACCCTGTCTCAAGGAAGAAAGGTGGGCAGTGACAGGACGACATCCAATATCCAGCACCAGCCTCTGCGAGCATGGGCATATGCATGCGCATGCATCACAAACAATACAGACATGAGATAATACATGAATAAATGAATAAATAAACGACTTAGAGAATGCAAGCCTTTCATTTGCTCAAGAGCGGGCTTCACATAGCTGTTCTTAAGAGGTTAATTGTGGGGGTGGGCAGAGAACCAAGCTCCCCCCATGGAGTAAGATCTGGATGATTCCCAGGAGGGTGGCTACCTGAGCCCCCTGAGCATCTTGAAGGCACACAGCTATTTCTCCAGCCTGCTGGAGCGCAGAGCTTTCCTGCCTGGCCTGGAGGGCTCACTGCTCATGAAGTTGCTTGTGGGACGCGTTCTCTGAGCAAAGCCTCGCCTCCCTGGCTAAATGCTAAGGTCTTCAAGGGTCTCTGAGATGCTCCCCAGCCTAAGGCATCTAGTGTCTGAACATGCCTGCTCATCTGACGAGTACAAGGTTGAGAATGCAGGCCTTATCATCATCATCCAGGCTGTGGTAATTGTGCCCAAATATTGCGGTCACTTCTCAGTTCAGATGTTCAACGGCGAATGTTCAACAGAGTGGGCAGATCGTGCACAATCCATCAATGATGCAGGATCCTCCTCCAAATCCAGGGCCTGAAGAGGGCACCCTGCACAGGCAAAGGTCTCATATCTCATCTGTCCACAGGGCACATCTCTTAAGGGAATCTGGACATTTCTTCCAAAATTTGCCCAAGACAACTGGGCTTATTCCCCTTTAAAAATTTCCTCAGCTATGAATAAATTTGAAAGGGATAATGCGCCTTGTAACATGAGTTTTTAATCCAAATATTACATGCAACTTTGTTAAATGATCAATGTGTGGCCTTGAAAGCAAGGTATGGATTGGTAGATTGAGGGACGAAGCTGGAAGAAGGTACATGGGAATGACTGAGTGACTTCTGCAGCTTGTCACGGAAGTATCATAAAAAGAAACGAGCTGCTTTTTGTTTTGTTTTTGAGATGAGGTCTTATTATGTAGCCTAGGCTAGCCTTGAACTCACAGTGAACCACCTTCCTCTGCTTCTTGCATGCTAAGATTAAAGGCATGTATTGCCATGCCCCGATTTCAAAGAGATACACAAATGAGGTAGAGGTTGGAGAATAAGGAGATAGGAAAAGGTGAGATCTGCAATAGGGGAGCACAGAATGGAAAACCATATGATAAGTTGGTCAAATGGACCAATGGTCAACTCAAAGCCAGATACCAGAAAATCCCCAGATATCTATACTGTCCATAACTCTCTCCTCACTTTATTTTCCATGTTTCATGTATTTGTGTCATGCATGTATGTGAATGCATGTTTCAACATGTGTATGTACATATTTTTGCAAGTGTGAGAGTACCTGGAGGCCCAAGGTGGATGCTGGGAACCATCCTCCATCTCTTTTACACCTTATTCATGGAAGCAGAGTTTCTCAATCAACCCAGAAGTCACAGATGTGGCTGGTCTCCTAGCCAGCTTGTTCTGTGACTTTCCTATCTCTTTCTCCCAAGGTGGGCTGTCCTGGGGTCCTGAACTCCAATCCCCACTATAGCCTGGTGAAGGTGTGGCTCTCTGAACAATAATTCCCCAGTTACCATTCACCTTTTAATATTTGTTTATTTATTATGTGTATTTGCCTTTGTGAGTTTATATGTAAACATGCATGCAGGAACCCACAGAGTAGCCACTGGAACCCCTGGAATGAGAGTTACAGGCATTTGTGAGCCACTATGTAGGTTCTGGAGACTGAACCTAGGTCCTCAGCAAAACCAGTAGGTGCTCTTAACTGCTGAGTCATCTCCCCTTTATTTTTAAACAATTTCCCTCCCCTGTTTCAAATAGTAAAATTGGGTCTTTGGAATGAGAGTGGATCTCTCCAAGGCAAACCTTCAGACAATACTTTTCTTTCTGGTCACTGGGTTTAGAACTGAGGCGTAAGTACATGGGTCTCTGTGTGCACTCTAGACATAAACACATGAGTCTCTGTGTGTGCTCTTCATATAAGCACGTGGGATTCTGCATGTGCTCTAGACATAAGCACTTGGGTTTGTGCTCTGGGTCTCCTATGCTGCGGAACTTGGTGTCAAGTTTAAGGTCAGAGGACACATAGCTTTTGTGTGTGAGCAAGGCTCACCTCCTTGCATGAGGCCTGTTGTGATTTGTGATTAGAATGCTGTGAGTCAGAGTGTGGACACAAAGACTCAACTCTGGGGACTTTTTCACTTCCGTACTCTGAAAGTCCTGCTTTCTAGAAGATGGTCCTTCCTAACAAAGCCAGGGTGATAGGTCAATCAGTACAGCGTGGAGGACAAACATGAAAGCCAGGGGATTCACAGCACAATGTCCCTCTGCTGCTAAAATAGAACTCAAGGGAGTTTCATAATTTTTTTTAAAAAAAATCTGTGGATAATATTCAATCTTCGTATGTTTGAGACACTGGTATAAACAGCCCATAAATACAGAATTATCACAGGCCTGCGGAAGAGGGCAATAAAAACGAATTTATCTTTAAGATAAGGAAGTTGAGGCTGGGAAGAGAAGCCTTGCTAGTCACCCAGGCTGTGTGAGGCAGGAACAGGACCACAACAGAGGTTCTAGCTTAGGAATGAAAACTCCAGACATCATTCTGCAATAGCCAGGCCAGAGCATCTTGCCTGCAACCAGACTGCCTGGTCCTTAGATCCAGGCTGCCCAGGGGGTCTCAGACTTACCCTGTAGAGAGCAGAGGCTGCACAAGGGGAATGTTATTTCACACAAGTCTGGGACAACAAAGGGTGCCTCTGCCACGTCACACCTCCCTCCAAGCGTTGCAGTTGCCTGCCCTTCAGCCCCACATCCCCAAGCCAGTACTGCCTGTATTCAATTTACAAGATCCAAGAGCCCCAGGCAAAGCAATGAACTCAGATTTAAACTCAGAACTTGGATCAGTAACTTTCCCTGCTCAGCTTGGGGGGTGGGGGTGGGGGCAGGGCAAAGTGGCGGTGAAGCTGGATCTTCATGCTGAATCTGCACCACCTTGGCTCCTCACTGATAAGGTGATGGCACTTGCAGGAAGCCACAGACATATTTCCAGAGAATACTCTGTTGTTGCCCCCCACCCGGCCCCGGCCCCTGCCCCCAATCTGTGAAAGACATGGTTTTGCAAAGGGAAGGGATTGTATTTTAAGTACTTCACTTACACCCAGAGCAACAGAAAATCAGAACCCACAGCATCAGTCCACTCATAAATAGCAAGAAAGAGCAGAGGGTGCAGCTCAGTCACCGAATAGTCAGTTAACATGAACAGATGGGACCGCGGTTTGAAGATCATGGACACAGGAAAGTGTGTATATTGGTAAGACAGAGCACCCAGTAAGTAATTATTGGAACCTGGGGGATTAAGAAATGTATCAAAATCTTAGAATTTGATTTCTTTATGTGACACACAAAAAGCAAAAGCCTTAAAAATAACCATCCTGGCGGCCAGACTGCAAGAATAAAGCCTGCACTGAAGTGTGGAATAGCAGGCTGGCGTTCTGTTTTGAAAACATTTTTCCCCAAAAGCAAATCATCTGACAGATATATATATATATGTGTGTGTGTGTGTGTGTGTGTGTGTGTGTGTGTGTGTGTGTATGTGTGTGTGTATATAAACATATATATATATATATTTCTAAGAAGAACAAAATGTAGCTACAGTAATTATAACCCAAGGTTTTCTGACTCCCAATCAAAAGCCCTCTCTTTTGATTATCTTACTTTTCAGCTTTACTTGAAGACAAACCTCAGCTGCCTTTCCCTATTCTGAAACTCCTGGACTCCTCTGAAGCGGCTCTGCCCCATGGGGCTTTCCTTAGGCACGTTATAAAACACATGTCCCTGAGCCGAGTTCCAAAACCCTCTTAGGGAGAAGCAGCCCATCAGAGCTCCGCCGCCGGACACCCTGTGCCCAGCTCACAGTGGCCATGGAGGTGAGTTTCCCAAGATGAAGCCTGTCTGCTGTTTTGCTAGGCATACCCCTAGAATCACTGAATCTGTCCTAGCTACCAAAGGGAAACACGAAACCAATGGAATACGATAGGTAAGCCTTGAGAGTCTTTTCTTAGGTACAGCCTAGGGGCCATCAATACCCCTGGGCTGGGCGTGAATGTGCAAGCTCATACCACACCCCACACCATAGACAAGCAAATGAAGACAATGAAAGGCTAGCCTCCTTGTCCAAACTGATGAAACCTCAGGGTCAAAGACCCTACCATCACAACACTGAAGTTCTTCAGCTTTGCCATCCTAAGGCCATGGGCTCCCAGGATGGTAGAAAAACAAATGGTCATCTCAGCGTTGAGGTTTTTGCATGGTTTTCAGGCCCCAAGCAGCAGGCCAGTAAGTCTCCATTTCTTTGTGACTTTTTGCCCCCAGTACAAAGGTTCCATTTCTCTGAAACACAAACCCATCACCCTCATTGGTAGTGTTGGGTCACTATGACTGTTGGAACACCCACAATAAGGTGGGGGCTCTCACCCTCACCCCAGTTCATCAACAGTACAGACAGAAAAAGCCAGTCTCTAGAAAGGTACAAAACCTTTGGATCATTAAAAAATGAGAAAGAGGGACAATCATTGGGTGGTATACCCTAAAACAAAATAAAACCTCCCAAGCTCCTTAAAGTGAGTGGTCGCCCCAGTTATGGGGCCCCTTCACTATCTGAGAAGCCAACGACCCTTGCAAGTCAATGAGCTGATCTTGCACAGGGTTGTTTCCTTGAATTTTAATTCTGTAGCTGGCAGAGAAAAAGGGGCCACCTACAAAGCAGCATCGCCCTCTTCCTGTTCATCACCCACAACAGACAGAGCCTAAGAAGAGTTTCCCAGCATACCTCGGCTTGAAATCACTGGCTTCTGTATTAAGGGGCAGGTCCCTCAAGAGGTGGCAATTGCCCTACCCCACGCGCAGAGTCAGACTTCACTCTGGACACAGCATGGCAAGAGGCCAGCTTGGGCACCTACCTCAGGATGAAATGGTCCACAGTAGAGTTATTGGAGATGGTGACAGAGGCAGTGACTATGTCTCCCTGCTTGACGGGCTGGGAGGGCAGCCAGACGACCACATTGCCATCCAAACGCAGTTCGCTGAGCTGGATGCTGTCCTGGGTGCGGTAAAGGCCAATGCTGCCAATCTTCTGCAGGTGGGACGTCCTGTCCTCCTGTCCATCCTTCCCTGGACGGATGGCATTGTCCTTTCTGGCGTCACCTCCGGTGCAATCCCCTCGCTCATCCCCTGGATGCACAGTGTAGTACAATTCCACGAGGTTCCCTTCTGGCTGCTCCGCGGGCCTCCTTTGCCCGGACATAATCATCGGGGGACTGAACCAGCCAGGCAGCATCTCCAGCTGGGCCACGCACAGCCCCAGGGCCCCACCCAGCCGGCAGCTGCCCCGAACTTCCCGGGTATCTCGGAAAGCAAAGACCCTCAGGCAGGGCAGTTTCTCGGCCACTCTGTGGTCATCCCAGTCTCTGCCTACAATGTGGAAGAGCACCTGTACTTTGGGCCGACTCAGGTAGACTTTCTCTCGGAGGATGTAGGCCTTGAGTCTCCAGTCAAAAGGAAACTGATTTGCTGGGCCTAAAAAGTTGGGGTTCAACATCAAGTCCAGAGGTATAACCTTTTCTGCAGAGTATGGCCCATAGCTGGCATTTAATACTGGGGGCTGCCTGGCCTTGTAGGTAAAGAAAGACTCCACCCTGGACTGCAGGCTGGCATTCCGCAGCAGGTCAGGGTTGGCCTCCTTTAGGAAGAAGGAGGTCTCAGTTCTGAGGACGTGGAAGCTCACTGGCAAATACGGCGGCAATGAAGAGAATCTCTGGATATTATCAATGACCCGGCGACCTTCTGCCACTAAAGGGAGAGAAGAGAAGAAGTGCAGTCAGTAAGAGGCTGGCGTATTCTGGTCATGTATTCAGGCAGCAATTGAGAACAAAGGGATTAAAGTCCTAAGGTCCAGGAGATCGAAGCCGTGAAGAGACCTTCCGGAAGTAGCCAAGGCTTCCAGATGGTCCACGAATTTAGAATTTTTAAGTTCAAATATGTAAGGTAGACTGAAGTATGTAAAACTGGGAGTTGGGGAAATGACTTAATAAAGTGCTTGCCATGCAAACTTGAGGGCCTAAGTTCAGATCTCCAGAATTAAAAAAAAAAAAAAAGAAGAAGAAGCAGATAATGGTGGCACGTGCCTGTGGTCCCAGCACTTGGGAGGCAGAGACAGGAGGACTGCTAAGCCTTCCTGGCCAGCTGGTCCAGCCAAATCAGTGACCTTAGGAGTAGGAAAGTGACCCATGGGATAGAATAAAGTCCACAAACATACCCTAAAAAAGGAAGGTTTAGTTTGAGGTAAAGATAGTACCTATAATCCTGAGGCAAAAATATAGACTTAAATAAATGCTGCTGAGGCAGTTAGGTAGACACTTGCTTCAAAAAATTAATATTAGATCCAAATATTTTTTCAATTTATTTATTATTATGTACATTGGTGTTTTGCCATGGGTGTCAAGTCCCCTGGAACTGGAATTACAGATAGTTGAGAGCTGCCATGTGGGTGCTGGGAACTGAACCCCAGGTCCACTAGGAGAACAGTTAGTTCTCTTAACCACTGAGCCACCTCTCTAGGCCCTAGATCCAAATCTTATATGCAAGATTAAACCTGAGGGCCAGAGAGATGGCTCAGTGGGTAAAGTAGTTGCCATGTGAGCCTGGAACTCGAAATTCAAATTCCCAGAACCCATGTAAAGGCCTGCACTGAAGAGGCAGAGATGGAAGGAGCTCAGGGCTCTCCAGCAAGCCAGTTTAACTGCACTGGTGAGCTCCAGGTCTGGAGAGAGACTTTGTTTTAAAAATAAGCTGGAAGGCAAGAGAGGAAGACACCCAATGCCAACCTTTGACCATCACACACCTGCATGGGTACAAACCCTCACGCATCTGTGCATACATATGAATACACAACACAGAGAGATGCATACACTCATACTACAAATTATAATATTAAACCTTGAATGGATCTGTGAAGAAGTAGAGGATAAATGAGGGAGAAGAGAAAGAGAAAAGAAAAGATAAGGAGACACAAACAGAGACAGAGGGGAGGGAGAAGAAGAAAATCCATCTGAAGTAGAGATGATAATACTGTAAAATATGAGGCGTCTGGGCAAAAGGTAAATGGAAACAGGGATTAGAGAGATGATTCAACAGCTAAGAGTGCTGGCTGCTCTTTCAGAGGACCCGGGTTCAATTCTGAGCACCCATATAGCAGCTTAAACCTATTTATATCTCTAGTTCTAGAGGAATATAATGCCCTCTTCTGGTCCCCATTGGTACTGCATGCACACAGCACACAGACAAACTCATGCACTTAAAATATATTAAAAAGTATGTGACAGGCAGATCTCTGTGAGTTCAAGGCCAGCCTGGTCTATGGAGCTAGTTCCAGGGCAGGCAACAAAGCTATAGAGAAACCCTGTCTTGAAAAACCAAAAAAAATAATGTGGAATGTGAAAGTTCTTTTTACTATGTTACTCTTCTAGCCATTGACAAAGCCAACATAAAGAAAAGCAAACATATTCAGCAAAACAAAAAGAATATGAGCAAGCCATCTTAGTTTTATATCCCTCATCTCCTGTATACAGATCTTGTCTGCTTGTTAGGAAAAACAGCAACAACAGAAATCCTCCTCCATTATTCAAAAACCAGGAGCAAAAACGGCTGTGTTCACATCGAAGGATTTCAAGTCCTCTGGTAATGTGGACTGCTTGGGCTTGGTAACTTTAGTCATTAATCACTGAAGGCCATGTTGTCACCACTGTCTTCCTTTACAGCTGAGGACAGAGCACTCATCACCAAATGTGTAAGAGGCTGAATAAGTCAACCATGCCCTGCTTAGGAGGGAGCCTTTAAAGGCCCCGAGCCCTACTGGTCCCCTTCAAGATTCAGCCTTGGTACCCGGTAGCCTGCCTACTGCCCTTCAGTCTGTTCAGATCTGGACGATGCTCGGCCCCACCTGAAAGTTAATTTTGCTCAACCCACAGCATCTTACAAGATTTCTATAAACTAAAACACCATTTTAAAAAGCTGAGAGTCTCTGGGTCTCCAGCTTCTTTCTCAACATAGTGAGAACGGAAATGGTGGGGTTCTGTCTGGAAGTGAACAGAGTAAGTGATGGGCATCTGCGTGCTGGCTGTTGGCTGGTACTCAACCCCTGCATCCTGAATGAGATGCCTGCTAGACCCTCAGCATGGACTTAATGTTTACAGCCCTAGTTTAGAATCATCAGACGGTTAAGTCTGTGCCTATTGGGGCTGCTCAGATTCCACACAAAGTCAGGAATGGAGAACACATACACCTCCCTCTTGTGTTCCTCTATCCATCCCAGATAACTTAGCAGCCAGTGAGTAGGCTGATAACTATTTGCTTGTCTGTGATGAGATCCCTACAAGGGCTTTGACTTCCACTGTTCAGGACACAATTAAGTCACTGACTGCATGCATGGCTCAAGATCATGAATGCCCAACCTCCACCTTGGCAGCCTCAAGTCAGCCTGCCTCATTGCCTGGTCCTTGTGACTCTCGAGGGGTCCAAACTATCCCATCCATAACAGAGAAGCTGGGAGATCTTTCTCTTCCTCTTTCTTTCCAACCTCATCCCCCCCACCCTGCTCCCTGTCTCTCCTTCCAACTGCAGCCTGCACACCCCCCTGAGCATATGGGACATCCTGCTTGCTCTCTTCTGGAAGCATCCCTAATCCCTTCCCTGCAGGGACACTGGCAAGCAGATCAAAGCTGCCTTTTGGTTCTGTGTCCAGATGAACTTAGGTTGTCAAGAAGTCTCTTCAAAGAAGTAACACCCTGTTCCTAGCCCCAGAGGCCCTGTGCTGAGGTCACCAGTGACAAGGGCACCTTCATTCCTTTCTTGTTAGGGACGGGGAGATGGCTGAGCATCTCCGGTTTAACCCACTCGGTCCTGTGCCAGCTTCAAAGACACCCAATAGTTCTGCCAAAGTACTGCATTCCAGGAAGAATCCTCAGAAGTGTCACAGTGACTGTTTAAGAAACTCACAAAGTTTGACAAAATACCAAGAGGCAAATTGCCACATCTAGTGACTTTCATTTTAAAGTATTTATCCCTGTCCAAAGTGGTTCTTAAGAACTTGAAGTAGAGAGATTTAGTGCCACTTTTATTTGGGGGGAGAGTGAGCCAAGGCTAGGCAGACAAAGCAGAGCATGGGATTCTAGGGTTCGTCTGTCGCAGGGTGTGCTGGGAACATGAAGCTTTGCCAACAAGTTTTGCCATCATTTTTCATTCTTCCTGCACAGAAGGGGCCTCTCTTTCTCGTATTTGTGTGTCTGTGTGTGTGTGCCCACAAATATTGTGTGCACACGTGCGTGTGTGCAGGTGCAAGTGTGTGAGTGTGCATGTGGATATCAGAAGAACATTTCAGGTATCATTTCTGAGTCTCTATCTACCATTTTGGGGGAATGGGGACAGGGAGGGAAGGGTCTCACATTGGTCTAGACCCTTCGAACTAACCCCAAGGATTTGCCTTTTCTCTGCCCCACCCCACACTGGAATTACAAGCATGTACTATCATGCTCCGAATTTTAAGTGTAGGGTCTGGGGATCAAACTCAGGTCCTTATGTTTACAAGGCAAGCACTTTACCGAGTGAGCCCTCTCCAGGCTCCAGGAGGGGGATCATTTTTCCTGCTTTCTCTAAAAAACTAAAACAAGTCCACAAATGGTCTTTTTGCTCTTGAGCAAATGTGGTGTTTAGTCCCTGCAAGATGAAGGTGGAATAGACTTTCTGCTCAAATCTTCAGAGCTGGGGCTCTTTGTCTTCTGGGGTCACTGTGTATCTTCAGCATATAGTCTAGGGTACCAGCTCTGGTCTCTGTGCCGGACCTAGTTCAGAGCCCTTGCAGTCTGTGAGATTGGACCTGAGTCAAGTTCGGGAGCCTTGGGTAAAGGCTAAGGGCAAGCAGTTTGAGTATGAAGATATCCGCATTCGAGCCACTCACCAGCCATATGGCACTGGGTACATGTTTACTTTCTGTAAGCTCCTAGCAAGATGGCACAGCTCACAAAAGCACTTGCTGCCAAGACTGATGCCATGAGTTTGGTCCCCAGGGCTCACACAGCAGAAGGACATAACTAACTCCCAAAAGCTGTCCTCTTGCTTCCAGAAATACAAATTAAATGAACAAAATGTAAAAAGAAAAAAAGAAAAAGAAAAGAAAACATTATAATCATCAGTCACAAATATGACAGGTGTCCTGGCTGAGCTACCACTGTCTTTTTCGGTTTTGATGCCCACAAAGGAAGAAGCCTGGGCTGAGTCCTGGAGGTGGAGGGAATGTGGGAGAGAGCAGGGTCATCCCATTGATGGCACATGAGCCATCTACAGCCAAGTCATCAGGTGAAGCAGCTCATTCTTAGTAGCCCAGCTCAGGTAGAACACTAACGTGAGACCAAAGCTTATTGCAGCCTCCAACTTTGGGGGTGCTCCCTCACAAAGCCATTCCTGATGGAGAAGGCAGTAGGTTGACTGCATTCGGGGCGGGATTCCGAGACAGGGTTTCTTTGTAGCTTTGGAGCCCGGTCTTGTAGACCAGGCTGGCCTTGAATTCATAGAGATCTGCTTGCCTCTGCCTCCCGAGTGCTGGGATTAAAGGTGTGCACCACCACCGCCCAGCCACATCTTAACAAACATCCTATGAGAACGTCTACATACTGATGAGGAAATGGGGGACTAGAAAAAATTTTTTCCCCATGAAATCCTAATTGTACTGGTGCTGTTCAAATTTACATCCGGTTGGCTGGAGCCAAAGACCATGACCCCGTGGACAACAGGGCCCCTCTCTACCAGCTATGTGAGTATGATAAAGTTCAGTAATGTGAGTCATATGAGCCTTTTAGCGAGAGCCTGGCTCCTGATGAGGGTTCAAATAGGGTCATGTTTTATTACCTATTAATTTAAATGTATACGTTCAGGTGCATGTGCACATGTATGTACACAGTACACACACACACACACACACACACACACACACACACACACACACCACTTTTTTTTACATTGAGTTCTGGGGATTGAACTCAGGTCTCATGCTTGCCTGGTAAGCACTTCACAGACTGAGCCCTCTCAACCAGACACTTCCATGACAGTAGCCAGATATACAAATTAGTCAAGAGGTTAATTGTTGATAACTTCACTGATTGAAATAAACAATGCATTAATATCAACTAAGTTTTAAAACAATCCTTCTAAAAATTAAAAAGAAAACACAAGATCATATGATCCAAAAGCTACCTGCCTAGGTAGAGGTCTGGGATTATGGTTTGTCATTTCTACAGTAAGTGGCAAGATCATCATTTGCTGGTGAATACCCAGTACACTTTCTCATGAGAGAATTATTTAAAGGGGGTCTGGAGAGATGGCTCAGAGGTTAAGAACACTCACTGCTCTTTCAAGGGGACCCAGGCTCAATTCGTAGTCCCCACATTGGGTGGCTCACAACTACCTGTAACTACAGTTCCAGGGACCTGATGCCCTCTTCTGGGCTCTGTGAGAACTCCACACACTTGGTACACATACATACATGCAGGCAAACACACATAGATAAATCTTTTAAAGAAGAAGAAGAAGAAGAAGAAGAAGAAGAAGAAGAAGAAGAAGAAGAAGAAGAAGAAGAAGAAGAAGAAGAAGAAGAGCTACTATTCAAAAAAAAATGAGAAGGAATCAATCTCCTGATGACATGGTTGACTCCAGAAAGTCTACGTCTCTTCAATGTCCCACCCAAATGTCTGCCTATGAGTCTGGTGGCTGTGCACATTCACCTCTGCACTCCCAAAGGCTTCAACACTATGTGCACTACCAAAACATATCACATGTTTAGGGACATCTGGGTCTCGCTAATTAGGGAGGTAGGAATGTTTGTGATCTTTGCCATGTCTCCCAGCCACACAGAATCCATGCCACACTGCCATGGGCCCCTGAGCTCTAATGTCCTAACCCTCATTCTGGCTCACTGCTGCTGCCAGCAGTGAAGCGAGGACAAATGAGAGATCTTAGGGGTCTGAATCAATGTCGCAGACAGGCTAATGCTGGCTCGCAAAGGCCACACAGAGAGGCACAGGGAGCCGCCAACAGCTGCACCTTCCCATCCGGCCTCCACGCCACAGACAGTGTGTCCACTTGCTGTCTCCCTTCCTGTGTATCCATTTGCTTTATCTGTGTTTGCTGTCAGCGTCAGGGATATTGTGTCCTCCGTCAGTTGTTCATCAGAGAACTCCAGTGCAAAGTCACCACCGGAAATTGAGTTTTTGAGATCCTGAGATAGTGGACCTAGGAGATGGCTGTGTCACTTAGCACCAAGACATTCTCTTGGGGGAATGACCCTGTCAGTCTACATGATGCACTGCTATCACCATGAGGCTCACTCTTTGACATGCTGACAGAATATGGACTTTTTCCAGTTGACTCTCTCTGGCCCAAGATGGGAAGGGTAGGCCGGCTCACGCAAGTGGAATAGAATGGATTATGGACTTAAGATGGGAGCAGGGAAGAATGACAGACAGATGGAGGAATCACTAAGGGCCTAGGTTTGTGGAAGGAGGTAGATTTGCCCTGCACGGGATCAGCAGCGGAAGCCCATAGTGTAATGTCATAAAAGCAGTCACACAACATGACAAGACGCTCTGGGCAACGCGGGTGTGGTGGTGGTGGAACAGTGACAGAGTGCAGTTTTAAATTCTCCGTGGCCTAGTGATGTGTGGTGCAGCCTGGTGGAGCATGGATTCTCAGAAGGTGCCCATGTCACTATGTGACAAATGGCTTATCTAGATCCTTCCTGCTTTGAATTGGGTAACACTGAAATGAAATCTTCCAGAACATATATGGCCAGGTTACATGAGATTGTTTTAAGATAGAATAAGGACTTCTGCAAAGAGTAGCAAAGGAGTTCCTACCAAGGGTTGACTGATTAACTGTCTAAGGGAGTGCTGGTCTCTTCTTTTAAAAGTATTTTGCATTTATTTTATTATTTTCATGTATGTTCTCTCTATATATGTCTCTCTCTCTCTGCAGGTACATACATGTGAATGCCTTGCAAACCAAATACTGATGTCAAGTGCCTTCCACAGTTGCTCCCTACCTTATTTTTGAAACAAGGTCCCTTGCTGAACCTGGAGCTTGTGATTTGGACAAACTGGCTTGCCAGCGAGCTCCTGAGATCCATCCGTCTCTGCCTCCATAGTACTGAGATCATAAATGCACATCAAAGTACCTGAGGTTTTTATGGGCCCATGCTGGGGATCAAACTCAGGTCCTCGTGTAGGCACAGCAATGGCTTTTCCAACTGGGCCATTTCCCCAGCCCCTGGAGACACTTCTGATGGACAGAACTAAGGGGTGTACGCTACTTGTGCAGAGTAACCGCAGGTCGGCAATGTTAATAAATACTTCTGATGCACGGGGCAGTGCCTACCGCGTTTCCATGTTGTCACAGCAGAGAAACCCTGATCTAACAAGGCCCCATGGCAGGAGGGAATGAGACATGAGCAGTTACAGCAGTAAGAAGTGACACAGAAGGACTTTAGCTAGAGCTTTCTCCAGCCCAGAAAGAACAAACACATCATGGCGACCATGGCTGGAGTCAGACAAAACCACGAGAATTTGGTGAACCCCTGAGCTATCATAACCATCAGGGGCATTTTATTTCTTGTAAATATCTGAAACTTTCGAGTCTCAGAATCATCATCCGTATAGATAGAATCAACCCTCAGAACACGTCAGATTCTCAAGGCCTCGGCAAGCCTGGTAAGGGAACAAGAGGTTATGGGACCGTTACTGTTTTCTTTTCCTCTTCCTATTCCTCTTCTTTCCTTCTTCTCTTTCTCCTCCTCATTCCTTTTCTTTCTTTCCATTTCTTTTTGAGACAGGGTCTCATGTAGATAGACTGGCAATGAACTCACTATGTAGCCCAGGCTGATCTTGAACTTCCTGGTCCTTTTGCCTCTATATCCTGAGTACTGGGATTATAGGTGTCTAGCACATCTGGTTTATACAATGCTGGGTCAAACCCAGAGCCTCACACATCCTAAGCAAAAATTCTACCAACCACACCCCAGCCTTTCCTTCTCCTTTTCCACCCTTACTTAGATTATGTTGATAAACTACACTAAAACTTTTTTTGTGTGTGTTTTTTAGGTTTTTTTTTTTTTTGAGACAGGATTTCTCTGTAGCTTTGGATCCTGTCCTGGAACTAGCTCTTGTAGACCAGACGGGCCTCGAACTCACAGAGATCCACCTACCTCTGCCTCCCGAGTGCTGGGATTACATTAAAACTGCCTGGCTACACTAAAATTTTAAAGTTTTAGAAGTAGATACATAGACACATGGGGGGGGGGGAGAAACAAACAAACAAAAAATCAAAGCACACAGAGAGAGAAAACAAAAACAAAAAAGCAAAACAAAACATTTGTGAGGCATTTATATAAGAAGTCTCAAGTCTTGGAGGGTGGACTTGTGCAGTATAATCTGCATCAGACACTGGCTGCCAACCCCCACTCTCCTAGACACCTGCAGAAGGCTTGCTGGCCTGTCCCAGTGTGCCTCAAGGAAAACCAGCTCTGGTGCACCTGCCAAGTCGCTGCAGCTTGCTGGAAACTCGAGCCAATTTGAATTTTTCCCCTTTCCCATTTCTGATTTATTAACATTCCTCAGCGGCAGGACTTCTCTCCCTGCTAAATATGGCTCATTGTTTCCTTCCTCCTGAAACAAAAGGTACCTTGATAAGCGGATTATTTGATTTCAATGCTGCTTCTGGGGGAACCCGAATACCTTTTGCTGAAATTACACAGTGGGGTTTGCCATTTCATAACACACCAAAACTCCCCTTGAAAGGCATAGCTTCTTAGATTCCTGTCGGGGCCCCTGAGGGGATATCCCCCATGTTCTTTTCTCAGAGAGAGATGTGGGATCACTCTCAGCTGCCGCTAGGTTAGGTCCCTAGAAACAGGCAAAGAGCTTTGTTTTTCAAGAGTCAATGCTCCAAGATACCCAGGAACTCAGGCCTGATGGGCATGGAACAGTGCTTTGGGTAGGCAGGGGGAAATGCCCACGGGTGAGTCTTGGCGGGGTGGAGAGTAGAGGCTCTAGGTATTCCTGGAACTGAGCCCTCACAGCAGCTTTGTGTTGGTGTGCCTCCATCTTCCTGTCCTTGCTGGACACCATGGGCAGGTCCCAAGCCAATGTGTGGAACCTGGAACATCAGCTTCTCCTTACTTTCAGAACAAACCACCACCAATTTAGCAGCTTCAAAAGTGCATTTTTGGTTACCCTGGGAGTTGGAAATCTGAAGTCCGCGTGCGGGTGTGGCTTGACAGTCTAGGAGAGAATCCATCTCCTTCTCTTTCCCACTTCCTAGGGGTGTCTGACTTCTTCTTGGGGCCTCTTTTCCATCTGCAAAGCAAATGGCTTACCAGCTTCCTCCAGCTCTGACCTGCCTCCCTCTTGGTGGAACTTCCTGACGAGTCTGGCCTTCTCCCATCTCTACCTTCTCTAGGTGTAGAGTAACCAAAAACTCACTTATGTTCTGTGTACCTGAATCCCAGCACTCCTGTTTGCCTCACAAGGACTTTACCCACTGAACTATCTATCTCCCTACCCCCACTAAGAGGTTGCTAACCCTCTCTCTGAAAATTATATCCATCACCAAAGAAGTTGGTCTTAGTGTTCGGTCCATAGAAAAACAAATAGCACTCAGTATTTGGATACTGCTTTGCCGACTCTAGTATGGAGGGAGCCTTCTGAGCTGGGTTTCCTGCACAGTTGGAGGCCACAGCCTCTTCTCCAGTGTGCTTTATAACCTGAATTACCAGTCATGCTTACCTCGCGGAGCAACAATGTAAACCTGGTTTTCACTATGCATCTGAAACAGTTTGGAAATGAAAAGGGCGAGGTGGAGGGAGTGCAGGAGGAAACTGGAGTTGCAAAGCCCGAGAGGGATTTAAATAACCACTCTTGCGCTCACACAGCATATGGCTGAAGGATGCTTCATGGAGTTTATTCAGAGAGAGGCGCATCATGAATGGCAGATGGTGTCATTATTTATGTGGAACCCAACATTAATCCCAAGAGTCCAAATTATCTCGATTCATGTCAATAAAAAGGAACAGCATCTCATCTTTATGGCGGTCTTTTTCCTCAATAAATAAATAAATAAATAAATAAATAAATAAATGAGCTTATTTTTAATATACTGCCCATATTTCCTTTCCCCATAATTACAGTTAATTTTAAAAAAAATCTAAGTCCTATTGAGGTATTTGCTCCCCCCCACCGCCCCACACAAACACACATATGAGTCTCATTTGCCAGTAAGCATCTGTAGGTTTGTTTGGTTATAGCGGAATTTAGGATGATTATATTAACGAAGAGTCTTGGGGAACGAGGTAGGAAATGCACTCTTGATGGTTGAGTAAATACAAGAACGGATTGCCCCTGAAGATGAAGGCCATTTTCTCTTTCATCACCAACTCTTTAACTTTCTGTGCTCTGAAAAGAGCATTCAGACTGAGCTTTCTGAGAGGGGACGGCAAATTACAGGGTGGGTGTGCTCAAAACCAAGTCCCAGTTCTCTTCTTTCTTTTCTTTTTCTTTTTTCTTTTTTTTTAACTTAAATGGGAAGTAAATGCTGAGCCTGAAATACAAGGCATCAAGATGTAGAAAGTAACACACTCAAAAACCTGACCCTTGGTGGCGCCAGAAAGACACTTCAAAAATCAAGCCTCCGACCCCCCTCCCCCCCAAAAAATCACTCTGGGATGAGTACACATCTGGGTGCATACATGTGGTGCGTGTGTGTGTGTGTGTGTGTGTGTGTGCGCGCGCGCGCCTGTGCTGTCATTCCATATAATATCATGCACCTTGTTTTATGAAACAGGGTCTCTCACCAGTTTGGGACTTGTTGATTGGGCCGGGTTGGCTGGCCAGCAAGACCCAGGGATCGTCCCATCTCTACATCCTCAGTGCTGCAATGATCAGTGTGAGCAACTACATCCTGTTGTTTTATGTGGGTGCAAGGGATCGAACTCAGGTGCTCATGTTGCTGTGGAAAGAGCTTTATCCATGAGCCATCTCAGCCTCCATTGTCTTTATTTTACTCATAACGAAGGAGGTGAAGCCCAGAGAAGGTTGGGATATTCTGGAGACCACTTGTCTGGTATTCTGAAATCAGGACTTGAACTTGGAGTTTGTGTCTTTGCTGGGGCCTCAGCTTCCTGGCTCTGCCATTCTGGGCTCACATCTCATTTCCACCACCATGTGCTTCTTGGGGAGACAGAGGGTCAGAGCTTGGTGAGCGATGGCACGATCCACTTTGCCACCTCATGCTTGGGTTAGTCTAGGAGTCAGGAGATTGGATCCAGCTGTGTCTGCAGTTGGGGGAAATCTATGGAGTTTGTCTCTTCGAAGCTTAGGGAAGTCTAAGATGCCTTCCTGCCATTTTAAATCAACAGATAATCAGCATCCTGTTTTTGACAAATGATTCCCCCTAGCTCATGCCTGTTCTTAAGACATCAATCTTGTCCTCTGTGCTAATCTCCAAGAAGCTAAATCAAGCGAGGCTGCACAAGGAACGGTCTTCATTCAATATCCATGAACCAAGAGGCTCTTCTGTGCCCCATGCGGCTCTGCTGCTAAAGGGAACACACAGGTCATCAATCCACATTTGTTGAGCTCGCAGAATGCTTAAGCAGAGGAGGGGATGTTATCTCCAGAAGGGAAGAATTCAGATAGGAAGATACAGGCTTCAGGCTCTCATAGGGTGTCATGGGTGGGAAGAGGGGGAGGTGGATGAGTTGGGACCCTGCTGCTGGATGGAAGTCAGAAAGGAATACCTAAACTGACTTGGGGAACACTTCTCTATTACCCCAAGCTGGAAAAGGTACAATGGAAATCAAGGCGTGTCAGAACACAGCCAGCCGCAGAATGGAATGCTGGGAAGGAGGATGGAGACAGAAGAGAGTCCTGAGCCAGGCCACTGGGTTCTCTGTCCCACCATAGCACATCCTAGCCACAGCAAAGCTGGGCTTCAGCATCTCTAACCGCACAGCAATGCTAGTGATAACGCAGTGATAGCCATGCTGAAGATAAAATGACTGTCAGAGGTAAGGTACTCAGTTGTTGTTACCCATCCATCCGGGCACACAGGAGACACACGAAACCATTGCTTATTAATTTTTCAACTACTGGAAGGTGGCAGTAGCAAAGGAGAATCACATTTATTTATTTATTTATTTATTTATTTATTTATTTATTTATTTATTTCCACTTAGAAAGATCTCCCCATAATGCTAGGTGAAAATTAAATTGCAGGAAAATGTCAATTTCCTAAAGAAGAAAAACTTTAAAAGCAAACAAAAGGGGCTAGAGAGACGATGCAATGGCTAAGACCACTGGCTGTTCTTGTACAGGACCCAGGTTCAGCTCCCATGCCAGGTGGTTCACAACAGCCTGCAGCCCCAGCTCCAGGGAATCTGACGCCCTCGTCTGGTCTCAGTGAGCACTGCACTTAGGTGCACATACACAGAATTATGCATAAGTTTTGAAAAAATACCTTTAAAAAATTAAACAACTAGGAATATTTGTGAGGGTTACAGTGTTTTTTTTTTCTCCCCCTTCAGATTTCCCAGTCCAGATTTTGTTCGGCAGCTCCATGAAAACATTACAGACCCGAGCATCATCCATTTTCCTGTCTCATCATCTCCCCTGAAAGTCTTCATTTTCATGACTGAAATAAAGCTGCTGACCATCCAGCCATTACATCTGAGTTCCAGGGAAGAACAGTTAATATGTGTCTGCCATCTAACATGAGAAAATTTATTAGGTCCAGAAATCCGGCCCAGGGAACTTCAGCTACATGTTCTTGCTGGGATTGGTATGAGTACACAAGGAGGAAATAAATCTTGCTAAAATATTTGTTAAGTAACTATATCTGTATCTTAAAATATAAATAGATGTAGCATAATTGTTAAGATAACAAGGTCCCAAAATTAGCACCATGTTTCTACCTATTTATATACACATGTACACACAAACACAAATATTTAGGGGAAAAACTTTAAGGTTTTTAAAAAAGTGTTCTGTTTTTAATTAGGTACATGGGTGCCATGTGCATGTGATTGTTGATGCCTGTGGAGGCCAGAGAGGGGCATCAGTTTCCCCCCCCCCCCGGAGCTGGAGTTACAGGTGGTTGTGAGCTGTCCAGCATGGGTAGAACTTGGGTTCTCTAAAAGAGAAGTATAGGCTTAGAGGCTATTAACTGCTGATCCACTGTTCCAACCCTTAGAAAACAGCTTTGAATGCTAACACTATTCCCAGAATAATAACTACCTAAGAGAAGAAGAGAAATGAGAGCTTCAGATAGCCACATATATTTTAGCTTTAATGGATGCTTAACCCTATTCTGCAAAATAAAACACATGCACATCAGTTACATGATTAAAATATTGTTTTAAGAGGACTTCCCTTGGTCATGTGGCTGCTGTTATCTTAATTGTTGGGAAAAAATAAACCAAAAAAATCCAAACAACAAAAACAAAAATACCCACACAGAGAAGAGGAAGACCTATGTGTACTTCAAAGGTCCAAGTATCTTTTAATTTCTCTGCCCCATTCTTTGCTATTTTTTTCTACTGGCTTTGAAGGGGGGAGAAAGTAATGAGCTTAATGAGTTGGACATCATTTGGTTTTGCCCTGTAGCAAGAAAAAGAAACTAGCTGGGTGGTGGTGGCACACACCTTCAGTCCCAGCACTCAAGGAAGCAGAGGCAGGCAGATCTCTGGAGGCCAGCCTGGTCTACAGAGTGAGTTCCAGGATGGCCAGGGCTATGAAGAGAAACCCTGTCTAAGAGAGAGACAGAGAGAGATATATAGAGAGAGACAGGGAGAGATATATATAGAGAGAGAGGGAGAGAGGGGGAGAGAGAGGGAGGGAGAGAGGGGGCAGAGAGACACAGAGAGGGGAGAAGAGAGGAGAGGAGAAGAGAGAAGAGAGGAGAGAGAGAGTGAGAGAGAGAGAGAGAGAGAAACAAAGAAAGAGTGATTCTGGGATTTTCCTTCTCCACCCTGGGCTGGAGAGGTTCATCAGCGATTAAAATTGCTCCATGTACAATCACGAAGACTGAATTTTGGATCCAAGCATATACATAATGAACTGGGCATCCAGCACATGTTTGTATTCCCATCCCTGAGGAAGGTGGAAACATGAAGGAAGGTCATTGGAAATGGTTGGCTTTCAGCCTAGTCACAAAATTGTGACTCTTGGGTTCAGGGAGAGAGCCTGACTCAAAGGGAAGAGGTGGAGAGTAAGGGAGGATAACACCAGATACTCCCTTCTGTCCCCTAAGTGCGTACACCTGAGTACATAAAGCCACATAATTACACACACGCACACACACACACACATGCACACATGCATACATCAAGGCTCTACTAAAACAAGGTTTGCACAGTCATGTCTAGGTCTGTACTCCAGTTCTATAGCTCTTCTGATGTACTCCCCTTCTCCTAACTTGGGACACTGAAAGTCGACTTTGATCCCTTACTTTGGAGGAAGCCACTACCATGTCATGGGGACACTTGAGTCATGAAGAGAGCCACATGATGGAGAAGCCAAGGTCTCTTGCTCACAGTCAACAGTGTTGGTCATCTTGAGGGTCAGTGGGACTGAGAATGACAGCGGCTCTCAGTAACATCCTGAGATGACCCCTCAAGAGGCCAAGCCTCAGGGCCACCCAGAAACTATGTGAGATAAACATCAGCCACAACAGAGAACATTAGACCACAGCGGACAGGCAATAGCCTGCCACACAAGAGTGTGTGGCTTCTGGTCATTGGTGGGCATGGAGGCTGAACTGTGCAAGGCTGTGATGTGAGATCTGACCTGGGGATCGAAGGACCTAGGAGGCCCTCTGTTGGGGTTTCCCACCCTATAATTATTTCTGTTTTGATAACAGATCTTCCATTGCCTTTGATGAGTAGCCTGTCTCTCATTTGTACCCATGTGTGTTTGGATGCCCTGGTCCTAGCATGAGCTCCAGGTGTGGACAAGCGTCTCAGTTTCAGCCAATTAACACACAGCTTCTACAAAATTTTCACAAGGCTCATTGTGTTGCTTCAGGGCTTCCTCTCAACTTGGCCCTTTGTTGACAACCTGCTAAGTCCTGAGATGGAGCCCCAAGGAAATAAAGTCCAAACAAACAGCTCACATTCCAGTGATGGCATAAGAGGAAAGTACCATTTCTTCATTGGTACAAAGAGTTGCTCCTATGGTAGATGGATGGATGGATGGATGGATGGATGGATGGGCAAGAGATATAAATGTTTATGAGTATGTGTGTATATATTTATGGATGTATGTATGAGAAAATGTATGCACATGTGTGTATATATACACATATATGAGCACACACACACACACATATATATATACACATATATATGGACAGATCATTCATGGATGGAAGGATGATGGATAGATGGGGAAGCAGAGAGATGGACAAATTCATAGATGAATGAATGGATGAGCAGATGGATGGGAAGATAGATGAACCGATAAATGGAAGGGTTATAATGAATGGATTCATGGGTGGATGGACAGACAGATAGATGTAAACAGTAGACAAATCATTAGCCTGTGTGCCTCTGACAATCAGCTATCTGGGTTCCCTGAACAAATGGCCTCAGGTGTCTCTGATATCTTTTTGCACAGGACTCTTGGGACACATGAAGGGACCACAAAGCTGACAGAGGACAATATGTCACAGATCCTGGCAGCCAAACTCTTAGGGCATCTCTAGGGAAACCTCGTACACCCATGTACATGGGCAGTGGGCTCAAATGATTACTGGGCCATGGAACCCTTAAAAAAGAATAGAGAGAAGAGGAAGAGGGAAGTAAAGAGGGCTGAAATTCTTTAAAATCAGAGGGCGCTCACAAAAATTTACATTCTTAGTTTGTACAGGAAGACTGAAGTTTGGAATAACACCAGGCTAGCTATCTTGTCTGGTAGCAAATGATTGGGTCAAGAAGCTTCCCTCCTTTGGTCACCAAAATCCACTCTCTGGCAGCCCACCCTCTCTTCTCTGCCTGGTCCATGTGTGCTCTGAGTCGAGATCCCGGGCTCAAAGGGGACGCTCTTCTTCCCACCCTGAGCTGCAGTTTCCCAGAGGACGGCTGCCTCAGGATGGCAGCAGACCAGAGGCTCTGCCTGGCTCTGGTACCTTGAAGTGGAAGGGGCCGGGTGGGAGGGAGCCCATTTCTGAAGTCTGAGTCTCTTGGGACCTCTTTGGTCCTGGGGCTGGGCATACTTCTGAGGCTTACCAGCAGATGGCGCTCTGGAGGGGCAGGCAAGGCCAGGGCAGACTCTCAAACAACAGTGTGGCCTGTGTCCAGCCAGGCCTAGCATTCTTCCCTCCATAAAGCGCCTCTCCAACATGGTGATGCTGGTAGTCATTTTTTTTTCTTGGTGTTCATGTCTTAAATTTTATTTTATTTTTTTATGGTTTTTTGAGACAGATTCTATGTATCTCTGGCTGTCTGAAACTCATTATATAGACCAAACTGGTCTCATATTCGTAGAGATCCACCTGCCTCTGCCTCCTGAGGGCTAGAAATAAAGACATGTGTCACAAAGCCTGGATTAAGTTTTACTTTTGATTGATACCTAGTATTAACACATGTTAACATCATACCACATTGTGTGGGTGCATGTATGTGCATGTGTGTGTGTGTGTGTGTGTGTTGTGTAACAGTCAAATCAAAGTAAATATATTCACTGTCCTAAATAGTTACTATTGTTATGATGAGAACATTAAAAAATTCTCCTCTTTTTTTTTTCTGAGACAGGGTCTCATGTACCCCAGGATGATCTTGACTTCACTACATAGTTGAGGATGACCTTGACCTCCTAAAACCTTTGTCTGCACCTCCCACATGCTAGAAGTACAGGCAATGGCAGGCATACACCATCGTGTCTGGTTTGTGTAATAATGGGGATGAAACCCAGAGTTCCCTGCCTGCCAGGAAAATACTCCACCTGTTGAGTCCCATCCCGAGTCCCACAGCTTTATTTCCTTGTTTGGTGGATGCTACAGTTCTCTTGTGCCACCAAATCTTACAAAGATTGTACCCATCCCTTGGACCTGCTGCCATTTACAATAAACCCATATAGCACAAAACTCCAAAAGGGAAGGCTAATGTCTGGCTCAACACGGGCATCTTCCAAGCCAAATCTAGCTATTTATTTAGCTTTCCAGAGGTGTCTGTATTATCTCTGGCATGAACCCCAGACCTGGGATGGCAGAGGAGACAGTATTGGGTCATGGACTCGAGCTAGGAGGCAGGTCAGAGCATAACCCACTGCACACTCCACAGCCCACAGCGTACCCAACCAGTTCCAACTACACTTCTACGTACATGCATTCTGTGCAAGGTTCTGAGTGTGGGTGTGATTCAAGACACACCCACCATGCTTACCCCGAGACAAGAGGCAGGTAAAAAATGGAGAGTAAAAATGAGTCCTATGCAGCCTGCCTGACAAGTACTGGGTAGAGGACAAAGTAAATACAGAGAGGCAAGGTGAACACTTGGGAGCCTTCCATGAGCAGGAAGAAGGGACTTAGAGCCTGCAGGGGAATATTACAGGTCAAACACACGGGTAGGTACAGACTAGATCAGCAGTTCCCAACCTGTGGTCGAATGGTCCTTTCACAGGGGTCACCTAAGACCATCGGAAAACCCAGGTATTTACGTAACAAACACGTGGCAGAACTACAGTTATAAAGTAGCCACGAAAATAACTTAATGGTTGGGAGTCACCACTAACACGAGGAACTATATTAAAGGGTCGCAGCATCAGGAAGATTGAGAAGCACTGGGTTAGACGGTAAGGTCTAGGGCCCCACTGGTCCTGAGGCTGGATGTTGGCAGTGAGTGATTAATACAGGTGTCCTCACGGGGATATAGAGGGACATAAGGCCTCACCCGTACTCTGGACTTTGCTGCCACCAGCAGGGGCATTCCCAGAAGGGAGTGAGTACTACTGAGAGCCTGCTGTTCAAGGTCTGATTAAGTGAGCCAAAGGTTGCTGGAGATATGCATGAAATGTAGAAATGAACCACAGGGGCTCACGGTGAGAAAGGTGTTCAAAGTACCTCCTCAGGGAACCTCAGGCAGCTTCTGAGATGGGAACTGTGGTCAGAGTCTCCAAGAGAGTAAGTGCAAAAGATCTCACACTGCTCACCTCTGGGGCTTAGCTTTGCTTTGTGAAAGTGTGGATGTCTGATCTGTGAGGGAAGGGAATCCTTAAAACACCGGTGATGGGGAGCAGTTAAATTCTGTCACCCATTGTCATCAGACCAGAAGTTCCTGGGGAAAGGCACTGCTGACCCCATCTTGGCAGCTTCTGCCTCCTAAGACATCACCTGGAGAGGACAGTCTCTTCTCTTCTTCCTTCCCATGACCTGACACGTGCTGTCACTTCTCCATCCAACCCCTGGCTTACATCCCCGCTTTTCTAAGCTGCATCCTGTCCTAGTTAGCCCAGACTGTCAACTTGACACAGTTTAGAATCATCCAAGAGAGAAATTGCCTGTGGGCACGTCTGTGAGAGATGGTTAATTGATGTGGGAGGGCCTGGTCCACTGTGGGAGGCACCATTCCCTAGGCAGGCAGTTCTGGGCTGCAAAGGAAAGCTGGCTAAGCAGGAGCCTGTGAGGGAGCCTGCAAGCAGTGTCCTCCAAGGTTCCAGCCTCGGGCTGCTCCTTACATTCCTGCTCTGACTTTGCACAGTAATGGGCTGTGACATTTGAGCTGAAATAAACCCTTCCCCCTCCTCTAAGTTGCTTTTGGTCAAGTTGTCATATAGCACCAGAAAGGGAATTGGAACACACCCTCTTATCCTTCAAGAAGGAGAAAGTCAGATTTGAGCTTTATGAGTGACGGCTGAACCTGCTTCTCTGGTGGCCTCCCTTGTTCTATAGGGTGATGTTTGTTTGTTTGTGTTTGTTTTTATTTTCTTTTCAACTGAGCAGCTTAGCTGAAAACCATGCTTTGGTTCTGCAGTCTGGCCCAAGCATGCTACCCAGCCAAGCAAGCAATGCTGATATTCTTCATGGCTCAAGAGACACAGCCCCTTGGCTAATCCATACATATCACCAGGGGGTGTGGGGGGTTATTTCTTAGTGAGAAAGGGATTGAAATCCAAGGATTCTTGAAGTATCGCGGAACTATGCAAACTGTTAAAATGAGAAAGTGGCTTAGCCTTCTCTCTCCCTGGGCGCCTGAGTCCTTCTTCCCTTCATTGTGTCTTTATGGGAGATTTTTCTCCTGGAAAACTCATTCAAGCAAGCCCAGGATACACTGATGGGAGGGGCCAGCTCCATTCCACAAAAGCAAAGCCAGGCAGGGTGTGTGGGGGGGGAGTGGGGGTGGGACAGAGGCTCCCTGGGGCTGGAGAGAGAAATTCCTTTTGAACTGAGGAATGATAAGGTGATTATGGGGACAGGGCGCCTTTGTGCCATTAATCTGACGTGCTTTTATGTGGCCCAGAATCCAGGGACACCAGGGGGATTCCCAGTCAACACAGGGACTCTGCACCATGGGAAAAGAGTGGGGAATTCCTTCTGAAGGCCTGGCTTGGAGCCCTGGCATTGGATGTGTTTCAGCTTTACTTAATTTCATTGCTGTTGAAAAAAAAAATTACCAGCAAGAAGCTGGCAAAATGAACCTATCCTATATGCACAACTACATGTACTATATATAAACACATACACACATGGACAAATCACTGCACATAGACACCCAATGACATGAACACATATACAGATACATGTACATACTTACAAAGATACAGGTAAACACACACACACACACCATGCTCATGAGTGCTCATATATATAAACAACTGCATATAGACACACGCATACCACTCATGCACAAAGACACACACAGACATATATGTATATGATTGCACAGACAAAAGTAATGTCCATATGTAGACATACAAATACACATACAGACACATGTAAATAGTGTACACATATATACATACAAGGACATAGACAAACATATAAATACACACAGGCATACACACCTGCACGTATAAACACATATGTATATACATAAAGATACACGTACATATGTGTAGACACAATGCAGATATGTGCAAGTTATACATGCCTGCATAGGTACACATACACTTACAATGTACATATATGTAGACACACATACAGATACACAAAGGCGCATGTACACACACATATATATATAAATGCACACACACATATAAACACACAGATAGACACACAGGTTCATGTGCAGACACACACATAGAGACACCTACCATCTGTCTGACTTACTTTCTTATTACTCTGTTAAAACACCCTGATACAACCACCTGCAGGAGAGAGGGTTACTTTGGCTCCTAATTATAGACAGATTCCATCATGGCAGGAGGCAGGGAGGGCATGGGGGCCGGAGCCCAAGGCTGGCTGGTCACATTTTATCTACATTCAGGAAGCACAGACTGACTTGGAAATGGGGCCTGGCTATACAGCACCAAGCCCTCATACAAGATCTTACTTAATAAATGACCCACTTCCTCCAGTGAAGCCCCACCCCTCAGAGGCTTCCAGAACCTCCCCAAGCAAACAGCACCATCAGCTGGAGACCCAGTGTTCAACACATGAGCCTATGGGGGCTGTTTCTCACTCCAATCGCAGGACCCACCCCAGGCACTGAGAAACATCTAAGGGGAACCATGCTTTCACACATCTTAGCAGAAAAATATTAACAATATAAATATTGCTCTATCAATGAAATCAATACTGAAATAAAACATGATTTCTGCAAATGATTCTGCAGAATGGCTAGGAGGAGGAACTGAGATGGAAGAATGGCCTGTGATCACTGCCGTGATAATTAGTGGGGTCAGGGAAGGAGCTGCCATCCCGTTCTTGGTAGCTCTTGGAGGGCTTCCCACAATCAAAGGCAAACTGAAAGGGCTGAAGAGAGCCCACTTGGTTTGCCAACTGCTTTCCAGGAAAGCACGAGGGTCTGAGTTTGAATTCCCAGCAGCTACATAAAAAGCCAGGTATGGTGGAGCATGCCTCTAATCCTAAGGCTGAGGGCACAGAGGATCCCTGGGGCTGGTTGGCCAAGCAGTCTAGTTGGAAAGGTAAGCTCTGGAGTCAGGGAGGGACCCTGTTTCAAAGCACAAGATGGAGAACAACAGAAGACATCTGACTCTGACCTCTGACCTTCATACAACCCTGCACACACTCATGCACGCACGAGTGAACTGGCAAACAGCACGGCTGGTGCCGATTGGTGCCACTGCCCCGGATGGTAGCCACTAACCACAGGCAGGATGGGAATTTAAGTTACCTCCAATTAACTTAAAAGAAAACTTCCGTTCCTTGGGCACGCGGGGCTGCTGTCAGGAGTGGGCATTTTGTCCCAGCAGAAGTTTCCTGATCGGCAGTGTCTGCGTGTTGCATTTAGCCACACAGATTTCAGATCCTCTCTCAGTCTACAAAGCAGGAAAAATGACTTTGCCCAGAGCGGCTGTGGTTCTCAAGGAAAGCTTTTACGTAACTTTGCAGATTTGAAAAGAACGCCCTGCATTTCCTACAGGCACACACTCATGTGTGGAGCTTGTAAAAGAAAAAAAAAAGAAAGGAAAAAAAAGAAAAGAAAGAAAAAAAAGAAAAAGAAGAAAAAAAGAAAGAAAAAGAGTCTGGGGACTGTAGAGCATCTCAGAGGATTATAGAGTGATGGTAGGTTGCCCAGCAACAGGGAAGGCGCTTTACCAAGACAGTATTAATGCATTATTTGGGTGCCTAAAAAACACACACACAGTCTTAAAAATGAGTAGGGAAAACAAAAACTGGTGTCTTTGGGGGAGGAGTGTTGAGACAGGGCTTCAGGGAGACAAAGAGAAGGGAGTGGATAAAGTCCCTCCTTCAGAGTTGCCCAAGAACAAACCCCCTTCCCTCTGGAGAGGTGGGGTGGATGAGGCGGGGCTAGTAGGGGGGCGCTCCTGAGAAGTCCTTCTCTGAAGCTGGTGTCTTGCTGCTGGCATTATTTCAAGCTGACAGATGTCTCGTCCCTCAAAGCTGCTCTTTGTGGCTGTCCTGGTATGAAACCCCCGGCCAGCCTCCCAGCTGGACAGCTCCTGCGCCCACGGACTGTCTGTCTCCCAGAGTCTGCTGGGGACTGTGCCTTCAGACAGCAAACCCAGAGAAGCACACTCCTCCCAGGCTCCTCCAGAAGTCACTGCTCAAAGGGTACAAAGAAAAAGTACCCTGCCTTATACTTAAACACACACACGCACACACGCACGCACACACACACACACGAGACAAACACTCATTTCTATTGCTTTGTTTATTTATTTTAAGTTCTCTCGAAAGAACACCTACGGTGAGCAGATGAATCCTTTGAGGACTCACATTAGAATCTTGAAGACTTTTTCTCCACAACAGACGCTGTGGGTGACTTTCACTGCTCAACTGGGCCGTACCCACCAGACAGCCTGCCCTGCTCACTCACAGGTTCTGGTGCCACAGGTCTGTCTGCTTGCTAAGGCGAATCAATTCTCCAGGGACCAAGAGAGGACTTTGATGGCCCTTCTCCAGCCAGGCAGGAAGGGGAATATTTTGAGGTCCGAGGCACTTGTGTTGTTCCCAAGGTGGTACGCTGCCTGCTCTTCCTTCAGCTTTCACCCTGGATGCAACCAGACATTCTTTTGGGGAATCACTTTAAAGCTGGGAGTTTTGCTTTTGCACCTTTTAATTTTGTTTTCAGCACGGGGGCAATCACATCCAGAGCTCCACACATGCTAGGCAAGCACTCTACCACTGAGCCCCCTTTGTAGCTTTTAGTTTGAGAAAGGGTTTCACCAAGTCACCCAGGCTGTCTCTGTCCTTACTCTGCAACCAAGGCTAGCCTTGAACTTGTGATCTTCATGCCTTCAGCCTCCTGAGTATTTCTGACCACTATGCTGCAAGGCCTGGCTTCTCTGTGCTTTCTTGGTGGGAAGGGCCATTTTCTTGTTTAAAATACCCCGAAGTACAGCTCTAAAGTGCCGGCATTCCTAAGTGCCAGGAGGGTGTGGGGCCATCCACCCAGATGATGCAATGGAGATGATCTCTGCTTAGGAACAGGCTGCGGTAGTTTTCCTGAAGATTCCGTGTCAGTCAATCAATAGAAAATAGTGACTCAAGTGACTTGAAACATGGAAGTAGAGACGGAAAGTCAGAAGTTCAAGGTCAGCCAGCCACAGCTACATAGTGAATTGGCCAGTCAGCCTGGGCTACAAGAGATCATTTCTCAAACCACCACCACCACCAAAAAAAAAAAAAAAAAGAAGCCAAACACAACCAAATGAATGGGGAAAAAAGAAACATTAACATGCATACAACCAAGGGTACGTATGACTGTTGATGGTGCCATGTGTATTTTGGTTTTGGTTTCCCTGTGTAATGTCTCCACAAGCTCCCATGTTTGAACACTTGGGTGACTGATTTTTAAGACCCTGGGTCTAGCCAGAAGATATAGAGGCACAGAAGTGGGGCTTGAGAGTTACAGGCTCTCTCCACTTCCGGCCAGAGCTCCATCTCCTGAACAGCCAAACTGTGACCAGGCAGCCCCCTGTTCCCATCACTGTTCCTCCCTGACCATGATAGACTACAGCCCATCAAAACATGAACCCCCAAAAATCCTCCCTTCTGTCTGTGTTTCTATTGGAAAAAAAAAACTACACAGAGGTAGACAGAGGCCTGACCCCATTTCCCTTGGTGTAATGACTCCAATTTCACTAAGTCATCTTTCACGTGGACATCGGAAAACAACCTATAACCTACTGTGAGTAAACACACCATCATGGTCTTCATTGATGTGTCTGTACTGGACAAGATGGGGGACACAGACTGCATTTTTATCACCATACAAAACATTGTGATATATGATGGCACCTAAGGCATCATGGGTACAGTACAAAAATGAAGGACACCCAAGGCATCATGGATAAAGTACAGAAATTAAGGACACCCAAGGCATCATGGGTACAATAAAGAAAAAGCAATTTAGGAAACAAAGCAGGGAGCTTTACAGGTCTATAAGCTCTGTGTTATGCCTTTCCATATATTTTCATTATCGTCCACACGCTGATGACATTCGGCACACTGGCCTGTCATTCACTCATACCTCTGCAGAGTCCCTGAGAACCCGCTATGTGTCAGGTGCCATTCTAGGAATGGGAGAAGAACAGCAGAAAAACAAACCTGTTCTTCCGCAACGTTCCCTGTATCGGAAGAAGATGACAAAACAGCAGGGCAGAGGGTTGATGTAATTTCAACATGGTCATCTGAGAAAATCTTATGGATCTGGGATCTGACACCCTCTTTGACCTCCAGAGGTATAGGTATCAGGCACACATGTATGCATACATGCCAGCAAAACTCTCATTCACGTAGAATAAAAATAAATAAATCTTTAAAAAAAAAAAACCCACCACCAACAACAAAAAGGAATATCTGAGCTGGAGAAGTAAACTACCTATGTTCTACCTCAGCCCGCAATAGTGATGAGAGAGACATGGATCCAAAGGCTATAGCTTCCAAACTCTTTTTTTTTTGTTATTGTTGTTCCTCTTTTAGTTTACACAGCATTTCTCTGTGTAGCCCCAGCTGTCCTAGAACTCACTCCGTAGAGCCGTCTGGCCTTGAAATCAAGAGATCCACCTACCTCTGCCTCCCGAGTTCTGGGATTAATGGTGTGTGCCACCACCACCAGCATTAGTTTTCAAACTCTTAAGTGTGTCCCATAGTTTGAAGCCTCTTCATCGCGCTTATGGCACCTGTGTATTTACATGCCTAAAACCACACCTCATCAAGATGCAAACACATCTACCTACACACGCAACACAAAACTCGTCTAACCAAAATCAGAATTTCTTAACGCAGAGTACTCTGTTTCCCTCTCACTCCGTGAAGTTCTGCTCCATTCTACCCCTCTTTTCAACAAGCACCTATTCCGTGGGTCTCACCTCCATCCACCAGGTCCACAGAGCATCCGCCCACAGCACAATGCAATCACATTTTTGGGGGGTAGTTAGGTAGTACTAAAAGCAAAATTCTAGTTTGTTATTTCCTTGGGTCACTGTTCTCAGGAACTGTGTGGAGAAGGGTAGATGTTCCTTTAGTTCTGTGAGTCCCACAGATAAGAAAGACAGAAGTGCTTTCCAAAGCTGAATGCCAACGCCCAATGGCAGGCCTGGGAGCCATCCTGGAGCAGCACCGGGAGTCCTGAAGCAGCCAGTGCACAAGAAGAGGAGTTCAATGGAAAGGAGACTAAAGCTGACATGTAAGGCAGGCTCTCCGCGGGGCCTAGCGGGGAAGGGGACCCTCTACCAAATGAGGCTGTGTTGCTTTTCTCCTCAGTGTCAATGCACACCAGTCAAGAAGGGATTCCAGCAAGCAAAGGGCAAACAGTGTGGGAGAGTACAGGCTATTATGACAGGGATGGTGTGGTGGAGTTCTTGGCGACAGGGGGTGCTGCTGGGATGCCTCAGGGCACAGTGGACCCAGACACAGGGAACTCAGGCTAAAACCAGAAATCATCCTCAAAGACCCATACTGGCCTGCCCACAGCCGGCTACCAGGGCCACACATTCCTTCCAAAGGTTCCCCAATCTCTCATAGAGCATCACCACCTGGAGACAAAGGGTTTAAACTCATGGGCCTATGAAGGGCCTGACAATACCCCTTGCTTGATTCATCATTTAACACGCTGTTTGGAATGTCTCTCTGATAAAAGGGTGATTTAACCTTCAAAATTCCAAGAAATGTTGGCTAACTTCACATTCTGATCCCCTCTGTAAATCAAGTCATATTTGGCACCTCACCTTGAGGTGCCTGAAGCCCTAGAGTTCCCTCAATGTTTTCAGTAAGAGAATTTGTCCTGGTCTGCTTCCTTTCAGCCCACGGTTCACTCTTGCTCTTTGGTAACAGTAAGTATTTCATAATTCCTTGATATTTAAAGTTGAGGGACCAGAGAGAGGGCTCAACGGGTAAAGGAGTCTGCAGGCAAGCCTAATGACCCGAGTTCAATCCCAGATGGCAGAAAAAGACTCCTACATCTTGTCCTCTGATCTCCATACACATGCTAGGGACGTGTACGTGTGTGTGTATGCACGCGCGCGTGTGTGCGTGCGTTTCTGTAAGTAAATTGATACAGAAACAAAAAAATCTAGGACACTTCTTTTTAACTTGTCAGAATTTAGAGAGAATAATCGAAGAGATTTTTATCATGAGATGAGTAGAAAAGTTCCTTATTCCTATGACAGCAACCAGAACTTCATTCCCTCAGCACTTTCAAAACTCAGACCCCGAGACCTCCATAAATCAGAAGAGGAAAAATAATGTCTTCAACGCACCTGGTTTCCTTAAGCCAGGAAATAATTAGGGCAGGCTATCTCAGGATTTCACTGACTTACAAAAAAACCAAAATCCTTAACTGATGATTTCAGCCATTCTTGCGGTGAATATCGCTTCCTGCCAATTAACAGCTGTGCAGCCAACGCTATGGAGACAGCCTCCTCCAAACAGGAAGCCAGAAAAAAAGAAAACAGCACAAACCCCACTCAGAGCACTGAAGCTCCCACACTCCCCAAGACCAATGTGCTCCTGACCGTTTCTGATCCCAGCACCATGTGCCCAGCTTCCTAGCTCCCACCCCATACTCTCCACCCTACCTTCATCCCTATCCAGCAGGCCCAGTGCTTTTCCTTGCTCTCCCTGGAGCCACCGCACAAAATCCATCACCAGCACATTCATCACCTTGTTTAGATGTCTGCCCAAGCCCATCCCAACATGGTGCTTGGGTCTCACTCTCTGGGCTCATTTAAGTCCTAAGCCCTGCCTATGAATTGGCCTTATTAGAATTACCACCTTTGTATGCATACATAATCAGATTCAAATTAGAGTGTCAGACTCCAGAGCCAATGTTTCAGGCATCGTGTGTGTGTGTGTGTGTGTGTGCGCGCGCGCACGCGCGCGCTTGTATGTATGCACAAGGGGAAATAAGTGTGCTCACGTACATGTATACATACATACATGCTTGTGGAGGCTAGAAGTTGACATCAGGTGTCTTCCCTAATTGATCTTCATCTTATTGTTTTTTTAAGACAGGGTTTCCTGCTGAACCTGGAGCTCACAGATACAGCTAGGCTGGCTAACTAGCAGGCCCTAGGGCTCCACCCATCTCCACCCCTCCATGCTATGATTACAGATATGCACAGCCACATCCAGTTTGTTATGTGGGTGCTGGGAACCCAAACTCAGATCCTTGTGTTTGTGCAGTAAGCAATTTACCCACTGAGACATCTCTCTAGCCCTAAGGCTTTATTTATTTATTTATTTATTTTTTAATTCTAACTACTTGTCTGATTTAAGCTAAATCACTGGGAATAAAGGCTAAGTTAGAAGTCCCTCATGCAAGACCAACATCCCTACTTTCTGTCCCAACCCCTCTTGACTCCTGCTCAAAGACAACACATTAAATCCTTAGCAGATAGTACCTGGCCAGAGCTCATATCCAAGCTTCTGAGTCCTTTTTACATTCTCTGATACTCCAGAGGGAATCTTTACTCTTCCTTAATGATGAAACTTGGCAGTCAACAAACTCAGACCTCTGTTTCTGACATGGGCTAGAGATCACCTTCTTTATTAGGGGTTTTGCTCATACCCCTCGATCCTGTGTACAGAGAAGAAGCCATCCACCCGGGACATGCTCCAGTCTTCCATCCTATGCACAGAGTGGGGGGCAATTTCCCAAGATATTACCCACTCCTTTATCCTATGCACAAAGGGTGGGCAATCTGCCTGAGAGATGGTCCCCCCCATCCTATGTACAGAGAGGAAGTCATTTGCTTGAGAGATTGTCAAGTCCCTATGCTATGCACAGGAAAGGGAGCCCCGTGCCCAGGAATGGGGGCTAATCATTATCTCCCCTCTAGCAGGCGTTACCAGCTCCTATCTGATACCCACTCCTTTCTTCCTCACCCAGAGAACCTGACTTGTCGAGTCCAGCAGGTGAAGCTAATTGCCCTGCCAGTCACGCATCCCATTTCTTTTAAGCAGGCTCTGCACTTCAGTCTACCTTGAAGCTGAGGGTGATCCTCGTCTGGCCAGATACACCCAGGGGGTGACCTTGATGGAAAGGTGTAGCAAGAACAGATGAAGGAACGGTCCTGCTGCATCTTCCTTTCTCAACTCAGCACGTGGTGACACAGAGGCCAGAATAAGGTTTTGATTTAGTGCAAAAAGTTAGTTACAGAGATAGGACTTGCGAGAATACTGCAGAGTCATTCTGCAGGCAGCCCAGACCCTTCCCTGGAATTCATGCTACCATGGCTGGCTGTGAGCCTCGGTGGAGAGGCCTCTGCTAGCCAGCAGCTTAAAGCATCCTGGACAGGTCTACTGCTCTTAAAGCCGAGCATACAAACTCTACACACAGGGGCTGGGCCACAGACTGAGGAGGTCCAAGCTCATGTGGTGCGGGACAATTCTATATTCTGTCAATTATATTTTTAAATAAATGCTGATTGGCCAGTAGCCAGGCAGGAAGTATAGGCGGGAAAACCAGACAGGAAGTAGAGGTGGGACAATGAGAACAGGAGTATTCTGAGAAGAAGGAAGCTCTTTCCGCAGTCCTGTCTCAACCACCTAAGAAGCAGGATGTGACCTGCCCCGCTGAAAAAGGTACCAAGCCATGTGGCTAACACAGATAAGAATAATGGGCTATATAAGTTATAAGAGCTAATACAAAGGCTGAGCTAATGGCCCAATCAGTTTATAACTTATGGAGACCTCTGTGTGATTTTCTTTGGGGCTTACCGGCTGTGGGAACTGGGCAGGACAGAAACCCCAATAAGCAGGCCTTCATGTTACACTCATGTTGATGGGTGTTATAGGTCAATATGGCTACTGGGAGTGAGCTGCGCTTGGAAGTGGCTTGAGAAAGATTTAAATTTATACATGTTGCGTTTATAGAAGGCAGCCATGCTTCCTCTAGCCTTGAGTACTTTGAGGCTGGAGTAAGTACCACAAATCTCTTTCTCACACTCATCTTCAAATTCAGCATCTCTTCTGTCAAATTCGCTATATATTTATATGTCCCCCAACATGTCTTCCCCCCAACTTCATGTCTTTTTTTTTCTTTTTAAGTAGAAAACAGAAAAGGGAGATTTATTCAATGTGGCCAGATAGGAAAGAAGGACAGAGAGACCCGGCAACCATCCCCAAGCAGGTCCTGAAGCGAGACTGAAGTTTAAGTACAGAGCCAAGGAGATGCACATCCAAGTTGTCCCAGTCAAGATGTGCCCCCACCCTCCATGGACCCATCACTGATTGAGTTTCAGTCTCATCCTGTAGGGTGGGTTGCCCAGTTGCTAGAGCTGTGTGAAATCCCTTTCCAGAAGACAGTCTGCCTCCTGCTGGAGCCATTTCCTTTTCCTAGCATGAGATTCCTGGGGGAAATTCCCATTTCTTTGGGGCTCACTGTTTCAATAGTCTGATAGTTTGAGAGACATGAGCATCTTCTTAGAATATCTTCATTCCCTCTTTTTCAAATTTACAACTTATTTATCCTTAACCCACCAAGGTTCAGTTGCTGTGGCCTTTATGCATGTGGGTGCGGGGTCATCCACAAGGTCATGAACAATCTACCAGGAACCCCTAAAGAAAAATGACTCCCCCTTTCCAGGGGCTTCCAGTAGCTCCTCAGCTAGGGGTGTGGCCTTCGTAGACCCTTCCCATCCAAATGGGAGCGTTCTAACTGGCTTGCTTTTATTCAGGTGGTGACTATGGCTGCTATGATTTGATGTGTGTGACAACCCTGTCAGCCCCAAAGACAGTATCTCATGGTTCTCTTCCCAATTCTCTGGTTCTTGTATTCTTTCCGTCCATCTCCAGCAATGTTCCCTGAGCCTTCATGGCGGCGCGGGGGTGGGGGGCATCTGTCAGCTTCCAGTTCCCCTCCTGTCTGAATTTTCCCCTTTCTTCATTTTCTTATTTGCATGTACTTCATCTTCCTGAGCTTTCGGTGCCTCCATGTTTCTCTTCATGTAGTACAAGATGGCGTTTAAGAAATTAATGACCAGGTACTGAACTATTACTGTGCAAAGAATTTAAGACATGATGGCTCAGTAAGGTATGAGTGCCAACTAGTGAACACTTTCCCACAACTGAACCTTATTTTTCTCACACAGGTCCATTTCTTCCTCAGCTCTCACCCACCACATGTGTTTTTCTTCCTCTCCCCATCTCTTCATACCACACCCAACCCCGCTGCCTGTAATTTGTTATTGAATCTATGAGTCAAAAGAGGTGCAGTTACGTAAGACCCAAACCTTCACTGAAATGAAGCCACAAATTCACATGTGTGCATACACATAATTTTAAAGACAAGGGTGTGCGTCAGCTGCTGGAAATCCCAGGAGAAAGCTAAGATGACTCCCAGTTCTCCAACAATGTCAGAGAAGTTGGTTTCTCTGCATCTCTTCATCTCACTCCAGTCTCAGATAGGACCTTTCCTCATGACATTAAGACAGTCACCAGTAGCCAGCAGTGACAATGATGGGAGTGTCTGGACTGGGGTGGATACAATAGGATGTGACGGATCTTACTGGACTAGCAGAGCCCTTAAAACCAGAGTCACAGTGATGTCTGCACATAGCGGGGAAGTTACTAAAACTCCCTGAACAGCTCACACAATGGGGTGAATATTATGGTGCAGAACCACACTTCAGTGACGTTGTTTAACTAACCCCATCACCAACCCCACAAGGGTCCTGTTACCACCACCATTGCTGTTTTACAAATGGAGAAACAGATTTGAGGGGTTTTCCACGACTCCAGTTCCCAGGATCAAGTATCTGGTCACTTGTTGTCAGAACTAGACTAGATTCAAGCATACTTGTCTCCAGCAGTAGCAACTGTCACCATCCTATCACCTTTAAGCATACTCCTGGCTCTCACAGTATTAGCTGTGTAGCAAAGCAAAGAGGGACAGTGTCCTGAGAAGATCCATACAGCTGTGCAGCCTGCAGCAGCTGTAGCGTCCAGACAAGCAACTTCAGAGACGAAAGACTTCATTCGGCTCACAATTCCAAATTACAGCCCATCATTTTGGGGAAGTCAAGGAAGGAATCCAAGGAGCTAATCACATCTTATCCACAGCCAAGGACAGAAAGAGAAGGAATGGCTGGCTTGCTGTTAGCTTTCTCCTCTTGTATAATGTGCAGGACCCCATTCAGGGAATGGTACTGCCCACAATTGGCTATGTCATCCTATATTAATTAACGATCAAGACAACAACTTCCCACCGAGCATGTCTACAAGCCAATTTGATCTAGACAGTTCCTCAGTTGAGACTTCTCCCTAGGTGATTCTGGGTTGTGTCAAGTTGACAGTTAAAGCCAAGCAGCACACAGTCCTGTGCCTGACTTAGGTCTGGGCGTTCCTTGACCTGCATCTCGCTCTAAATCACACAGTTCCCACATGTGACATTGAGAGCTGAGATCCCCACTGTGTCTCATGGCTTTTCTTTACCTCCAGAGTGTAAGAAGGCACACAGAGATCATTGCTCGGCTTCAGCTGAATGATGGGCAGGAAATACTAGCCTAAAATATTGAACTAAATTTATTAAATTTCCAAAAAGCCACATTCAAAGGCACAAGAAGAAAAAGGTGAGGTTAATATTAACAATGCATTTAGCCCACTATATCCAAATACGACCATTTCAATGCATAATTACCATATAAATTATTTATGTAAGTCTTTTCTTTTTCTTTTACATCTTCAGACAAATATTAAGTGGGTATTTTACACCCATAAAATATCTCAATTTGAACTAACCCATTTCGAGGGCTTAATGTTACATGTGACACTGTTTGTGGTGGGTCTAGACACATCAAGAAATAGCTACCAGCTTGTTACCAGCTGAGGACCCTGCCAGGAACCCAGCTAGGGTCAGGGACCATTAACCCAGCTTGAGCTTGTCATAGGTAACTGTCACGAATCCACCTCAGTATTTCTTTCCGACTCACTGGAAGAGCTAGGCATCTCTCCTAGAGAGAGTGTGCACACAGCACTCACATATTCATCTTCTGGAGACATCCTTGGCCCTGGAAGGTGTTCTAAAGATGAACACTCATTTGGGGTGTTCTGAAATGGCCCACTGGCTTTACCAAACCCATCACTGGAACAGCCCCTTTCAATTCAAGGGCTGCCCCCGCACTTGCTGCTTGGGGATTCATTTACTCCCTAGTGCTTTTTGGACATCCCATCTTCCCATTCCAGAACATTCCTCTTGCTGCTGAGGGAAGCATAGTTTCTTTCTGGCTTCAGTACAATTGCTACCTGTGCCTGTACACAAAGCCTCTGCTGTCATTGTTTTAGGAACAGGCCTAAATTTATCTAGGTACCATTTACCTCATCCATGTGGTTTCCTTCCCAGAATTCCCTGCTTTCCTAAATTCACTGTTGGCTTTTTAATTTTAAAAAGCATTTTATTATTTTGTACACAGCGGTATTTTGCCTCCACGAATAGCTGTGCACACATGCATGTCTGGTGCCCATGGAGCCTAGAAGAGGACATCGGATCCCCTGGGGGTGCTGTTACAGATGGTTATGAGCCACCATCTGGGTGAGAGAACTGAACCCAGGTCCTCTTTGAGAGCAGCCAGTGCTCTTCACCACTGAGCCATCTTGCCAACCCTGTTTTCTACACAGGGCTAATTTCCTGTTAAGTAATCAATCCATCACATAAGACATGCTTAATAAATGCAGGTGAACTGGGAGCCTGAAGCTTGCAGGGCTCTTAGAACTCTCCTTAGTGCACCCCTAAACTTCGTAGACGAGGACTGCTGCCTGGGGCTGGACCGCTCTTCCCTCAGGCAGTGTTGGCACCAAGAACAGTGATAGAAGAGCCACTTCCAAGTCCTGTTTCCTGTGAAGTCACAAGGCTGCCGGCAGTCCAGGAAGCCATCAAACAGCCCTGTGATGCAGGGGACCTAAGAAACCCTGTCCAGCCGAGAAGCTGGGATGTTGTCAAGCGCTGCCACAAGTCCAGGCCACATACACACAGGCACCTTTTAAAACACTCGGACGCTGCAGAACCACGGAGGGGGAAGTAAGCAGGCTGGCACCCTGTGGTTGTCTAAGTTGGGAAATGGACAGTAACACTTCTCCCAGCCTTCAAAGGCTGCTAGGAGGGAGGTCGCAGGGTAGGAAGAGGAGAAAAAGGATCTGCGAATCAGAGGCCCATGGTCGGCCTGTTAGAAAGAAAGCTGCAGGCTGGACAGCAAACAGCACCTTCTCCAATCTCACATTGAGGCCTGAGCCAGGGTGCCGGTCTCCCAGCACTCCGCTTCTTGTGTGTGTGTGTGTGTGTGTGTGTGTGTGAGCTGAGCCAAGGGAAGAGCATTCACACGGCCTTCCGAAACACCATCTCAGCAACAAAGCAGGCAATGTGTTTCATCTCGGCCCGCGGATCCAGCTGAGTTTATGGCAGTGGGTGGCTTTCAAACCTAACATTTGATCAAAATGAAAAAGTGGCCCCTTCCTTTCACCCCGTGACAAGCCCATGCGTATAAATCACAGCCTTGCCTGGGAGGACTTCTCGGCACACAATCAGCTAGGCAGCCTGGCCACCCCAGTCCCCATCTGGACAAAGGGGGCTGGGAGTTTTCAAGGGGCCCAGAAGGCTTTAAAGGCCCCTTGTAAAGATGAAACTCAGACACCATCCGGAGCTCACTGTGGGGGAGGAGGGAGCCACACCATTCTGGGAGATTCTCATTTTATGTGGTCTGCAAGCCACAGCCATTGGGAGGAAGAATGTCCCCAAACCTGTGGGAAGAGGGACAGTTTCAGAAGAGGGAAGACAATTTGGGGTTGTGAGAAAAGGGAGTTTAGAAATAAATGTACATTCAGCTAGGAAAGGAAAATAAAGACTGGTAAATGAGCAAAGACCTTTGTTAATGAATCCCTGGTAGGGCTGGCAAGATGGCTCAACCATGAGAACCCGAGTTCTGATCCTCAGAACCATGTAAAAGCCTGGCATTGGAGGCTGGCAAGATGGCTCAGTGGATAAAGGTGCTTGTCAAGCAAACCTGGCAATCCGAGTTCAATCCCCAGAAGATGGAAGGAGAGAAAACTCCACAAAATTGTCTTCTGTCTCCATACATGCATTGTTTTACACACACATACACACATGTGTGTGCGCGTGCACACACGCATGCACTGAATACAATGTTTAAAAACAAAAACTGTTTTTTTTCCCCCCAGCAGAGCACTGGGCTGAGCTCCCAAGTCCAGTTGAAGAGTGGGAGGAGTGAGAATATGAGAAAAGAGGTTAAGACCATGATGGCGACACTCACTGAAACAGTTTAGCTGAGCTAGTGGGAGCTCACCAACTCCATCGGACAGGGAAGGAACCAGCATAGGACCAAACTAGACCCTCTGAATGAAAGTGACAGTTGCATGGCTGGGGCAGACCGTGAAGCCACTGGCAGTGGCACCAGGATTTATCCCCTAAAAAACCTATTGGCTTTTTAGGAACTCATTCTCTTTGAATAGATACTTGCTCAGCCTAGATATAGTAGGGAGGGCCTTGGACCTTCCTCAAAGCAATGTGCCTTACCCTCTCTGAGGAGTGGATGGGGGTGTGGTTGGGAAGAAGGTGGAGAGGAGGGGAGGGAGTGGGAACTGGGATTGGTATGTAAAATGAAAAAATATTGTTTCCCTTTAAAAAAAAGCTGAGCAGTAGTAGTACACACCTTTAATCCTAGCACTCGGGAGGCAGAGGCAGGTGGATCTCTGTGAGTTCGAGGCCAGCCTGGTCTACAAGAGCTAGTTTCAGGACAGGCTCCAAAGCTATAGAGAAACCCTGTCTCGAAAAAAAAAAAAAAGAAAGAAAAAGAAAAACAAACAAACCAACCCCCCCGCCCCAAATCAAAAAACAAACCAAAACATAAAACAAACTGGTCTTTTTAAAGTACTTGCCTGATACCCCAGTGCTTGGAAGCAGACATAGGAGGACTCCTGGAGCTCAATGACTTGCCAGTCTAGCCAGCCTGGGAGTTCCTGGTTCAGTGAGACCTTGTCTTAAAAAAACCAACCAAACAAACAAAAACTAATGTAGGGAGTAACTAAGTAAGACACCTGGCATTAATCTCTGCCCTCCACACACACACGTAGCCACCCTCACATATATACACACATACACATATATGTGCAAACACCCTGTAACTGTTAGCTTTCAATATGACAGGACTGGAATCACCTGGGAGACAGGCCTCTGGGCATGCCTGGGAGGGATTATCTTTACTGCAATAATGGATGTGAGAGAGGGGGCTGGAGAGATGGCTCAGCGGTTAAGAGCATTTCCTGTTCTTCCAAAGGTCCTGAGTTCAATTCCCAGCAACCACATGGTGGCTCACAACCATCTGTAATGAGGTCTGGTGCCCTCTTCTGGCCTGCAGGCATACACGTAGATAGAATATTGTATACATAATAAATAAATAAATATTTAAAAAAAATAGTGGATGT
>PVIU01014191.1:0-52990 GCA_004026605.1 Ondatra zibethicus | reverse complement strand
GGTGGGTGGGTGGTGGTCATCTGTGAGTGGACGGCAACAGTCTTGTTTATTTTATCCCTAGGAGTCTAATGACTTTTCACAGTACCAGCTGAAAGGCTTGCTTAAGAAGAACATCCTAAACCAGCACATAGAAAATGTCCAAAAGGAAATGAACCAGCAGCACTCAGGGCAAATCCAGAGGCAATACGAAGATGAGGGGGGCTTTCTAAAGGAGGTGGAGTCAAGGAGAGTAGTCTCTGAAGACACCGCCCACTACATCTTGATAAAAGGTACCAGGCACCATCATTGGCTTGACAGGGATGCAGTTTGCTCTTGCCGTCATGCCGTCCCTGCCGTGCTGATAGGCTGCATTCTGTGCCAGTCAAAGCCGACACAGAGCACCTGAGAACTTCTATCAGGAGAACTGTGCTCTTCAGGCCCTGTAGGGCTGCTGCAGGCAGCTACAGCTGCTGTGTCTTATGGTTCTGATGGCCATCTCATATCCAGAACGTAGCATTATGTAGTGTTCCTTTCCAGGCCCCTACATTCTTTTTATTCCCCACTCCTCCCTCTTTGGGATGCGCCCTGGGTATTAGAGTGCTGTGTGCCTTGTATGAAACATTTGTGGCTGAGCCCTCAGCGGTTGCTTGTTCCGGAACTCTGCATTGAGTGTCCCTCTTCAGGGAGGAGCTTCTCTGGTCCGGGCTGGCAGCAACACTGGTTCTGAGGTACAAAAGTAGGAGTTTGGGAAGCAGTTGGACTACATGTTCAATTAGCAAAATAGCAGCCCTACATTTTTTCCTAGGGCATGTGACCTCTCTAGCCATGAGTTTTGACTGTGTATACAGTCTTAGACATGTCTTTCCTCCTGTGGGGTGGCCCACAAATCCAGTTGAGTATTTTGTTGATTGACCCACAGAGTATTCTTGACACTGTTGCACTAACGGGCACATCTGGTTTGTCAGATCAGAACACATAGTGTTCATCACCAGCAAAGACTTGAAAACTCCTTACTCCCAGCAGCCTGCCTAGTACCTTTCAGCAGCTGGTACCAGGGAGGAGGCTTCCAGCTCATTTCCCACTTCTGCATCCTGTGTCCAGGGTGTGTAGTGTCATTTGCAATTGGATTAGGGCAGTAGCAATGGCCTATATTCTTCTGGGAGCTTCTCTGGGCTGTCTGATCAGAGACCCATGGGGAGTAACTTGCACTTGGCACTGGGACTTTCGATCAGCTCCCATGGTTTCTGGGAGCAATAGTGTCAGCTCACACAGGCCACTTCCATTCAAGCTTTTTTTTTTTATTGTGTTTTTTTCATTTATGCAATGGTGCATTTCCATGTGGTTTTTGCATCTATCTTTGGTTTTGGTTGACCCGCCCCCCCCTACAATCTTCACCTTTCTTCTATTCTTCCAACTCCTTCCCTTATTAAACCTTTCTGTCCCTAGTATTCCTCCTTTTCATATCATATGGAGAAACACTACATTTCAAAACTGAGAGAATGAAGTAACATAATGAGCTTCAACCTTGGTGTGATAGGGAAAACAAAAGTCAAAATCATGGGACTTAGAAGCAGGCATGCCTTGATGTCCAGTTCTGACTCTTGATTTGAGCAAGTGTCCTAAGTTCTGTGAGTCTTTGCTTTCATGCTAGGTACTTTGTAACTCTGATACAGGTTTGTTCTGTGGGCTGTGTTGGGTCCTGTCTGTAAAGTATACCGTATGTGCTGGCTTCTGTACTTTATAAATTCATTATGTACATTAACTACATAAGGTAGAGTTTTGGGTCCATTGTAAGTAGAATGTCTCTAATATTTCCTCAGACTTTTGACCATTTTTTTTTGTTGTTGTGATGGGTGCAAATATAATATCTACTTTTTTTTCTGTATAACTTTGGAGCCTGTCCTAGAACTCGTTCTATAGACTAAACTGGCCTCAAACTCATAGATCCACCTGCCTCTGCCTTCTGATTAAAGGCTGGATTAAAGGCGGTTGTTACCACCGCCCGCCCGACTCTATGTACTTTGTTTTGAAAAGATGTGAGAAGAAATACATTACCTCAAAGTAATTTTTAAAATATGAAGTTAGCATTAGAAATATACAACAAGGAGCTTCAGAAATGGTTCAGCAGGTAAGATCTCATTTTGCTCTTCCAGAGGAATTGGGTTCCAGGTCAGCCACACAAGTGGCTCACAGGTGCCTGTAACTTCAGCTCCAAGGGGTCCAGCATTCTCTTCTAACTTCCCCAAGCACCCACACATGTAGGGCATTCATTTACATGAACACACGTGCACACAGTAAAATAAATAAAGAAAGAAATGAGTCCCAGTTTCTAAAGCCATGCTTGACTCTGAAGGCCGTCCCCCACTGCCTCCTTACCCCACACCACCAGTACTTTCAGCAACTCTGTTATGTATAATTGGTTTCTTTATTGCTGCTTTTTCTTAGGGGTATTGAAATTTTTTTATTTCAGATTTTATGATAAAGAACTTAGTATCAAAAGCATATTTGAATTTGCTAGTAATTAAAATAGTAGGGAGAAAGATCATTTTTACAAATTTAAATTCACATGTATGAGCACTAACACCAGGATTTAATTTTTTTCTGTAGAAAAAAATAAGAAATAATCTAAAATGGGATTTTCTTTTACGAAATAGATAAAAGTTTTTATTTTACTTTTGGCTGTGTATTGAGGCAAAATAAAATTTTAAATTGCAAAATAAAACCTTGGGTACTTTTTTGCTCTGAGGTCTGGGAAAAGACATCCATGATAAAGCCAGGGGAATCTTGGTTAGGTAGTAGCAATTATATTTATCACTAATGGATTAGTTACTACAGAGCCAAGCACTTTAGAATTAGTGAACATATTTAATAAAAATGTATCACTATATTTATGATCCAGGATTCTCAGTTCATCTTCCCAGAAATACATTGTCACAATGTGAATTGTTTTAATTTCTCTCAGGTATTCAAGCTAAGAAAGTCATGGATACGGATTCAGAGGCTTCTCCTTCCTCCAGCAGAATGAACAGCATGTCCTTGAACCTGAAATCATCACCCCAGGAGAAAGTGAAGCCGGAGAAAGAGCCAGAGGCCACACCTCCTTCTCCGAGAACTTTACTGGCTATGCAGGCAGCCATGCTGGGAAGTAGCTCAGAAGAGGAGCCAGAGAGTGGAGAGGGAAGGCAGTCTAGGGAGAGGAACTTGTGGGCCACGGCCGATATAGGCTCTGTATCACCACGTACCCTTGCAGCTATTCAGAAAGCTCTGGATGATGATGAAGATGGGAAAGTGTGTGATGGGGGCGATGAGATCACAGGAGGGACAGTGATGAGAGTGTTCGGTGATGATAAAGATGGGGAGGTATGCGCCAGGAATGATGAGTTGGCAGTGCGAACACTGCCTGGAAACGGGCCAGACCAGGAGCACAGTGATGGAGTTGTCGTAAGCGGTGGTGGCACGCCATTTGCCACAGTTCCGCCTGTACCCGCCGTGACTGTGGTCGAGGAGTGTGCGGCCAGCTGCGGTCGTGAGAAAGAACAGACCACCTCAGTTCATTCATTGAGTGCTGCTTGCCATCAAGCTGGTGAATGCTATGCTCCAGAAGAGCAAATGTCACTTACTCCTGTGGTGAATGCAGCGTCTGAGAGAAGCAGTGAGGATGAGGTTGAGGGTAAGCAAGCTCCTCTCCCGTCAGGCACGGAACTTCCATGTCATGATGCCCCTGGGCGCCTCAGTGAAAGGAAACCGACCCTGGTACCTCCTGTGAGAACGTATTCTGATCAGAGGCTGGACACGTGCCTTGAAGGGCCCGAGCTGCAGGAAACAGAGAGTGCACAAATCCCTGCTTCTAAACCATGCAGTACCGTTCACATCCCTTCAGAGGCAATGGGTGACTTAGAAAAGGCATTGTTTTCTGATGAATGCGTAGATTCCCTGAAAACCATCCAGCAAGGGGAGATGACCGAACCTGCTGCCAAGGAGTTGATTTCAGTCCCAGAGCCCATGGGACCAGTGGGGATGGAGTCTGAAGAAAGCGAGTCTGATGGTAGGTACTCCTTTAAGGGAATGGAGTGAGAGGGCTTCATGTCTGTAGAGACCAGAAGACCCCGTAGTTCAGCCCTGTTTACAGCAGAGGAACCAGAAAAAAAGGAGAAATGAGCGTCCCAGGGTCACACAGCCAGGATGGGGATGCCCTGCTTTGCTGGGCTGGCCTTTGTATCTTTAAGATTTTATTTTACATGTATGGATATTTCACCTGTGTGTCTGTACACATATGCATGTAGTACCCATGAAGGCCAGAAAAGGTCATCAGATCTTCTGGAATTGGAGTTACACATGGTTTTGAGCTGCTCTGGTCACTGTGAGCTTAATGTAGGATCTCTGCGAGAGCAGCAAATGTTGTCAACTGATGAACCATTTTGGCAGCCTCTGTCCTTGGTATCATTAACGGAAAGAAGTGCCATGCTTGGGGAAAAGAAAGCTGAGTTTCCTTTAGCTTTTGTTAACTTTCTACTCTGACAAACTTGTAAAAATTAAAAGAGTGAAAAGCTGTCACAGACTACTGACTGATTCACACCTAACCTTAGAGGCCAGTATTTTGCCCCATTTGTTTTTATGTTCCTCGTCTCTTCTCCCTCATCTCCTCCTCCGTATCTCCCTCTCTCTGTCTCCCGCATGCACTCTTTCTATGCATATCTCTCTGTCTCTGTATTTTTGTGTACACATATGCCAGTGATCTTCATTATTTATAGCTTATTTATTTGGGTAGTTGCTTACTTGCTAAAATTTGGCTCCAGAATCAAAGGCACGTTGGTGTTTCTTTATGGGCATTTGCTGGGAGCACAAGTCTGAACTACCATGCCTGGCTAGATTTCTACATTTTAGTTTCTCTGTCAGCTAGCGGAAAGGAATTTGGGGTCTATGAGAATATGCTGCACCCAAGCAAACTTTCTACCTTGTGTTTCTGCATTTTTGATTGACCTCTGTCTGAGTAGAGGCCTACTGTGATAGTTGCCAACTCCATCCTTCCTTAGGGATTGATTAGTTGTAGTCTCCGATAAGGAAGACCCTTTCCCTTCTCCCCTGTTGGTTGTTTTTGTTGTCATGTGGATTGCTGTATTCAGTTACAGTTAAAACTAGAACACATTTGCTCAAAGTGTCCTCACTTTGGTTGGGGGCGTGGTGTCCCTCAAGCAAGCTCTTGTGACTTTTGCCAATTCCTAATTGTATTTTGATCATTTCTGTACTTCTGGCCAGGACGCTGATGTTTTTCTTGTACTGACTCTGCTATAACCCTGGTCTAGCATTTCTTCAGGGAGCCCTTGACTGTTAGTAAAGCTTATAAGTCAGCGCTAGCTTCTGGGTGAGCCCTCTGAGTTCCTCAGTGATAGCTGGGAAGCGCGCGCGCACATGCGTACACACACACACACACACACACACACACACACACGTGCACACTCACATCTGTATTTCTGTACCCATCCATTTTTATATTGAAACCCACAAGTTTATGATTCCTTTCTAACATCATAGGGGCTTATTCTCAACTCTCTTTTCTTTTTGACTTCTCCTTGGCTCCAGCCTGCTTATGTCCTGACTGTCTACTAAAACTCAGATCAGCAGGCCGTGGCAGCCCACTCTACTAAAGAGAAGGGAACCACTAAATATTTTCCAGTAAAGGGAAAACAGGGAGGGGTGGAGGGGTGGGGGTGGGGGATAGGGGGGTGGATGGGGGGTGGGCTTTGAGGTTTCAGAAGCTCATGCCGGGTTCTCTGTCATTCTTGCTTTCTGCAGATCCAGATGTGAAGATTTGCTGTCAGCCTATCTGCCTCCCTGGCTTCCTTTCTGAGTTTTAAAAACAGCATTGGTTTACAGAACATAGCTAATATGCAAGTTTTTGAGAATTTGATTCCTACTTTCAGTGACCGAAAGCTTAGTAGATCAATTTGTTTGATTTAAAACGCTTGTTTGGAAGTGCTAGGCGGGCATCTGTAATGCAGTGTGTTTAAGGATAACAAGTTAGTTGCATGTTTGAGGTTATAGTTAAATCCTTTCCTTTGGAGTCTTACATTTTTCACAACTGTTTAGAAAGTTCTGATGACGTCAGAGTGACTCTAACGTTCTCATTGTAGATGAAGTGACATCATTCTATTTTGGACAGGAAGTTTCATTGAAGTACAGAGTGTGGTCAGTGATGGTGAGCTTCAAACAGAGTCACCGGAGACTTCTAAACCTGACTCTGAACAAGATGAAGAGGAGCTAAGAGGAACTCCGCAGGAAGGAACCTCCAGGGACACAGAACTCCGACAAGACAGCTCCGACAGCGAGGACGTGGCCAGAGAAGAGCACAAAAGTGCTGACAGAGACGCCGAGAGCTCGCCTAATGAATGGCAAGATATTAATTTGGTAATCATGTGATACCATGTTTTAACTTAGTGCCGAGGAAGTCAAGCCTGTGGCTTTTGAGATTTTTAAGAGTTGCTGGATAAATATTTACTAGCCGTTCTTGATTCATCCTCTTTTTACTCACAGTTCCCTTTTGAAATGTTAGTTGCACCTGGGGTGGATAGGTTTCTATATGATGTAATGAAGTGACCGAAAGGGACAGTCTTTCCTCGAAATCCCAAGAGGGAAACACTATAAGGAGCAGCAGGTTACTGGTCATTTCCGCCAGAGGAAATGCAGGCTTTTTGGTTTCTTGTAACAAATGAACATAGCTGTATTGTAACTGGAATGATCTGTGAATGGGAGCATTTTTTATAGGAGGAACTAGACATCCTGGAGAGCAATCTCTTGGCAGAACAGAATTCACTGAAAGCTCAAAAACAGCAGCAAGAACGGATTGCTGCCTCAGTAACGGGCCAGATGTTTCTGGAAAGTCAGGTGAGTGTGACTCCAGGTTGGGCTTCTTGTCCTTCTGTGGGAAGGGCTGTGTGGTAGCGTTACACCCCTTGTGGTCAAGGTCAACAGTGCATTTCCCTTTGGGTGGTTTCTCTTACTACAGGAACTCCTGCGCCTGTTTGGCATCCCCTATATCCAGGCTCCCATGGAGGCAGAGGCGCAGTGTGCCATTCTTGACCTCACTGATCAGACTTCTGGGACCATCACTGATGATAGTGATATCTGGCTGTTTGGGGCCCGGCATGTCTATAAGAATTTTTTTAACAAAAACAAGTTTGTAGAGTACTACCAGTATGTGGACTTTCACAATCAGTTAGGTAAGATTCAGAATGTGGTAACTTCCCACAGTTCACCGTCCTGATTTGCCTCATGTGGTTTTTTACTTCTGAAGGAACTAATTTGATGCATGAATGGAAATGCGAAATTATGGGATTTTAAAACTTGGATTTAAGAAGCTAAAATTCTAGTGTCTTTCTTGTAGTTAAGTTGTCTACAAGGTTAGTTGAGTTACCTTACAAGGAACCAGAGATGCTCTCATAGGGTAGGGAATGGAGCCGTTGCTGCTCCTGATGTTGACCGCACCATGCATCCATCCGTTCAGCTGGAAATGCACACTGATTGACTCTCATATGCCAGTCATCCTTGACAGTGGGCAAACAGCAGAGAATGAAACAATCTAGTGGAAGGAAAAGATGCTGGCCGTGTTTACAAGTCACAGTGTGATGCTTGATGTGCACACAGGGTAAAAGATGCTGGCCGTGTTTACAAGTCATCATGTGATGCTTGATGTGCACACAGGGTAAAAGATGCTGGCTGTGTTTACAAGTCACAGTGTGATGCTTGATGTGCACACAGGGTAAAAGATGCTGGCCGTGTTTACAAGTCACAGTAAGATGCTTGATGTGCACACAGGGTAAAAGCAGAAGAAGAATGAGGAGCAGCTGTAGGAGAGTGCATGATGTTTCCACAGAGGTGTCCTCAGGGAAGGCTTTGCTTGTGACAGCCTAGGGCAGGCTCCTTGAGAAAATAGTAGCAAAGCTGTAAATAGTCAACCAAGGTCATGTTACAGGGACTTAAAGATTTTCAAGGCCCTGAGGCAGAAGATTGCTTATATACCCATCTAGGGAAGTAAGGAGGCCAGTGGGAATGGGGGAGGAGGTGATATCAATAGTTACATCAGTGAGAAGAAACTGAAGCCTCATAGTGTCTGGTGCAGCAGAGAAAACAGTGTTTGTGTCCTGGATGAGGGATATGGAAAGAGGGCGTCTCGTTTCCCGTTTCTGGGTCAGTGGTGGGATGGAGCAGAGGAAGAGAGAGTTGAGTTGGGATGAGGCCCCTCTGAGGGGCTCACCAGAGGCAGTGTTAATGGAGTGCATGTGCCTGTGGTCAGATAGCTACATGCAGAGGTGAGCGTACATAGAGAATTCAAAATGAGAACGGTTAGAATGTGAAAATCTCAATATAATGATATTTAGCAAAGGAAACTTTTTAAATAAAACTTGTGTCTTTGGATATTGGTTTATCATACACAGTTTATATAATAAAATATTTATTTAATATAACTTTTATAAAGATATTAAATCTATATGTTGCTATTCATACAGGACTGGACCGGAGCAAATTAATCAACTTGGCTTATCTACTGGGCAGCGATTATACTGAAGGGATTCCAACTGTTGGCTGTGTAACAGCCATGGAGATTCTCAATGAATTCCCTGGACGTGGCCTGGACCCGCTCTTAAAATTCTCGTAAGGTTTTTTTCTTTTTTTATGTCTTTAATTCAGGTTATTTATATAAATACTCGATTAACAAATGGATTTTTTTTTGTAAACTGACTCTTACTGTATTGCCTAGACTGAGTTCAAACTTGCAATCCTCCAGCCTCATCTTCCTACATAGCTGTTACTATAGGTGTGTGCCACCACCTCAGGGGGTTCTGAAATCATGTCCCAAGTCACTGTTCACTGAAGGAGCGACTATGGTTTCTAGGGCCCTTGTGAGTCTGGTTTTTTTTTATTCATGCCTGGCTTTTCCTAGTCCAAGGACACAAAGCCAGTTCTTCAGCGCTCATTATTGTGTGAGCTGCCTCTGAATTCATTTAGATGCTTGTCGAGTGGCTGATATGTCATATGCAGGACTCAGTGATGGCAAAGGTAAGTCGTTACAATCTACACCCTCAAGTTCCTTCTTAGATTGGGTAACGCAAAAGCAAATGAAATTGTTCAGTGTTATGAAAGAAGTCAACCAGAAAAGTGCTTGGAGGTTCAGGGCCAGGAACTTTATATGTAAGTCACTGCCCATGAGAATGCATGTCCTGACCCAGAGGTGCACTGAACCTGAGGTGGAACTTCTGAACTTTGGAAACTAAGTATTTATTTCTTCATCATGGCCGTGACAAGTATCTGACACAGGCCACATATGGGAAGGTTAATTTTATTGATGGGTTGATGGTTTAGGGTATCGTCTGTTCTGGGCAGGCAAACATGAAAGTCAGAAACATAGATACATGCTGTGCTCAGCTCACTCTCTTCATTCAGTCTGGACCCAGCCCAGGAGATGCTGTTGCTCATATTTAGAGGGATACACTTCATACCTAAGTTAATTCAATCTAAAACCTCTGCCGCAGAGATGCCCAGAGGTTTGTCTCCATGGTGAATCTGGGTGCTGTCCACTTTGCAATCAGTTCAATCAATGTTAGAGACTCCCAATCCCAGAGATTGGTAGGAGCTGTGTCTTGGAAAGTAGTTTTAAAAATTGTCTTTGAGTATTTATTTTTAAAGATTTATTTATTTTTATGTATATGGGTGTTTTGTTTGCCTATATGTCTATCACAAGTGTGCAGTGCTTGCAGAGGCTGGAAGAGGGTGTCAGGTTTCCTGGGACTGGAGTTACAGATAGTTATTAGCTACCATGTGGCTTCTGAGAATTGAACCTGGGTCCTCCAAGAGCAGCCTGTTCTTTTAATCTTTGAGCCCTCTCAGTGTGGACAGTCAGAACCACTTAGGTGGGCCAGTACTCTTTCTACCATGCGGGACCTAGTGACTGAATTTAGGTCATCTGTCTTGGACCTAATGCACGGACCTTAGGGTCTGAAGAGTGAATCCTTAGATGCAATAAGGGATTGCAGCGATTGCTGGCTCCATACAGCCTCAGGGCACAGGCTGCTGCACTCAGCTAAGGCTTAAAGTTGACATACTGGAAGTAAATTATTACACAGCTCATCAAACATGGTTGGTCAATAATTATGTAGCTACAAATAACATTCTCTCACAAATGCATAAATATATCATAGAAGCATTGCATGGTATCCATCAAAATGATTATACTTAATACTTGAGTTTATGCAATTGCAATTAATTGGAAGAAGCTGCAATTATATGCACATTATACCCATTAGACATGAACATGCATGCACACATGCACACTAGCTGGTACACTGTATCCTATAGTTTTATTTTCTTACATTGTTTTTCCTTATATTGAAAATAGATTTTTTTTTCTTAAATAATATATCCTTATTATGGCTTCTCCTCTCTCTGCTCCCAGCTCTTCCCCACTTCAGCTCCCATCAGGGTCCATCCCCCTTCTGTCTCTCATTAGAAAGCAAACAGGCTTCTATGGGATAATAATAAAATAAGTTAAAGTAAAAACTAACACATTGGAATCTTGCAAAACTGTTGTGTGATATTTTGATTGCTTATAGTCAGAGGGTGGGGCCAGCCACTAACTGACCAAAATTAACCATAGAGGCTTGGAGACCTGGCTGAGTGGAGAGAGGATCTTCATCTCTTTTGGATGAAGGAACTATAGAACTGTAGAGGTAGGAAGAAACGGTGGCTGCTCCCCTGCGTCTCTTTCAGGTTTTTGCTCAGATATTTGACTCCTGATTTTTATTGATAAGATTAATTAGATTAACACTACACAAAACAAACAAACAGAAGGAAAAGAGCCTAAGAGAAGGCACAAGAAGCAGGGACCAACTATTCACACACTAACTGGAAGTACAGTTAAGTATAGCAGAATGTCACTGGGATTCATTTTATTGTTACTTTTTTTTCTTTTAAGATTATTAATATTTGGTTTTACCCTTGGTCCCTGAGCTATTGAGTCTCAGGTTCTTGGTCTCACCCAAGCAGAAGCAGGTGTGGCTTCCATCTCCTGGAGTGGGTCTTATGTCAAATCAGATACTGTTTGGTTATTTCTACAAGCTTTGTGCCACCATTGCCCTAACATATTCTGCATCCAGGACACCATAATAGTTCAAAGCGTTTGTTGCTGGGTTGGTATTTACATTTATCTTTTAGTAGCATGCAGTGTACTTTCCTGTACAGAAGAAAGACATCAGCACATAGGGGTGAAGGCCATGTAGGCACCAGTTGACTTCTCCATGTTCAATGAATTGTGTTGTCTTCAGCAATGGGTTCTTGCTGTCAGTCTGTGATGAGCAACCTATAGTGTTGACAACATCGGAGTTGTTTGGGGGTTCTTATGGTAATCAACAACGCAACTAGATGTAACCCAATCCTAGAACTGTAAGTGTCAATTGATATGTCGATTTGGGGCTCTGTCTCTCCCATTATTTGGCAGTTTAATTTAGATCGCCTTCATATAGGTATATATTTTAGAAAGTTTCTACTGTAGTAGATTTTCATTCTATTCTTCAGATGGCCCTTAATTTTAGCTATCTCTCCCCATACATCCTCCATTGTCTGCCTTTCTCCTCCCTCTTCCTATGTGACCATCCTGTTCCAGCTATGCCCTGAACCCATCCATGACTATGGATGATATGTCTACTCCCCCCTTGTCCCTTACTCTATACCCAACCTCTGTGGTTCTATGGATTGATTGTAACTTGGTTATCATTGACAACTACTAATATCTATATATCAGTAAATACACACCATATTTATCCTTCTGGGTTTGGGTCACCTCATTCAGAATGATTTTTTTTTATAGTTCCATCCATTTGCCTGCAAACTTCATCTTTTTAATGGCAATGTAATACTCCGTTGTGAAATGTACCACACTTTCTTTATGTTGAGGGACATCTAGGTTGTTTCCAATTTCCGACTATTATGAATAGAGGAGCAGAGAACAACATGTTTGAGCAAGTGTCCTTATGGTAGGATGAAATGACCTCTGTGTATATGTTCAAGAGTGGAGAGGAGGCATGAGCGAGGCGGGTGAGGCCACCACCGGCGCCCCCGGACCCCGCGCCCCAGACCCCAGCGCCCGCCGCGCTACTTGTGGGGAGCCCGGGCAGAAACGCAGCCCCGTGGGCAGCGAGGACACGGAGAAGAAAGTTCTTGCCACCAAAATCCTTGGCACTGTCAAATGGTTCAATGTCAGAAATGGATATGGATTTATAAATCGAAATGACACCAAAGAAGACGTGTTTGTACACCAGACCGCCATCAAGAAGAATAATCCACACAAGCATCTGCGCAGTGTGGGAGATGGAGAAACTGTAGAGTTTGATGTGGTTGAAGGAGAAAAGGGTGCTGAAGCAGCAAATGTGACTGGTCCAGTTGGAGTTCCTGTAGAAGGGAGTCGTTATGCTGCTGATCGGCTGCTGATCGGCACCGCTACAGGCGCGGATACTATGGCAGACACTGTGGACCTCCCCGTAATTACGCTGGGGAGGAGGAGGAGGAGGAAGGGAGTGGCAGCAGTGAAGGGTTTGAACCCCCTGCCACTGCTGGGCAGTTCTCTGGGGTCAGGAATCAGCTGCGCCGTCCCCAGTATTGCCCTCCTACTGGCAGCGGTGTTTTCCGCCTTACCACATGGGACAGACCTTTGACCGTCGCTCACGGGTCTTTCCCATCCCAACAGAATGCAGGCTGGTGAGATTGGAGAGATGAAGGACGGAGTCCCTGAGGGAGCACAGCACCAGGTTCATCGGAATCCAACTTACCGCCCAGGTTCTGCAGGGGACCTGCTCGCCCACGACCTGCCCCTGCTATTGGAGAGCCAATGGCTCGAACCATCCATGGATTCCGGTGCCCCTTACAGCTATCGGCGCCGCCCCCCGTCCCCTGAACACTGTTTCACAAGATGGCAGAGACCAAGGCAGGTGAAGCACCAACTGAGAACCCGGCTCCAGCCACCGAGCAGAGCAGTGCCGAGTGACCCTGGCCCCCAGGCACCTTCACCACCAGCAGGGTGACCTTAAGAATTAATGACCATTCAAAAACAAGGCAAAAAGCACACCCACGACCTTACCAACACCAAAGAAACATCTAAGCAATAAAAAGGAAGACTAACCAAGATTTGGACATTAGAATGTTTACTGCTATTCTCTATGAACTAACACCTACAAAGGGAATGGTGCCATCAAGTATCCATCAAGTTGCATCCCAGGAACCTGCACAGGCGCAAGAGAGCGGCCTCCCCAGTTTCAGCAACCACTAGCTTTATTTTTTTACATGATTTGGGGATCATGGTAACTGTGGCCTCACAAAATGAGTTGGCCAATGTTCCTTTCCTGTGTCTATTTTGTGGATTTAATTTGAGGTGTATTGGTGTCAAATTGTCTTCGAAAGTCTGGTGAAATTCTGTACTAAAACCAGCTGGCCTTGGGCCATTTTTGGTTGAGTTATATGTATCAAGAAAATTATCCATTTCTTTTAGATTTTCCAATCTTTTAAAGGTATATCTGGATTTCCTTAGTGTCCCTTGTTATGTCCCCCTTTTCATGTCTAGTTTTGTTACTTTTAGATCTTTTTTTTTTTTTTAGTTTGGATAAAGGTACGTCAGTCTTTTTTATGTAGGCACTTAGTCCTGTGAGCTTGCCTCTTAGAACTGCCTTAATTTTATCCCATAAGTTTGGGTCTGTAGTATATTCATTTTCATTCAACTCTGGAAAGTCTTTAATTTCTTTATTTCAGTTTTGACCTGTTCCTCAATTATCAGTGAATTATTCAGTTTCCCAGAGTTAGTAAGCTTTGTGTTGTTTCTGTTATTGATAATCTACTTTTAATCCATGGTGATCAGATAGGATGCAGGGTATTATTATTAGTTGTTGTTTATATATATATATATATATATATATATATATATATATATATATATATATTTGTTGAAACTTGCTTTGTGTCCTAGAAAAGAAAGTTCCATGAGCTGCTGGAAGAAGTATTCTTTTATGTTTGGGTAAAATATTCTGTAAATATTTGTTAGATCCATTTGGTTTATAAGTCAGTTATCACCAGCATTTCTCTGTTTAGTTTATGTCCAGATGACTTGTCCTTTAGTGAGAGTTGGGTATTGAAATCTCCAGCTATCAGTGTGTGAGGTAAACTATAGCAGTGTTTCTTTTACAAAGGTGGGTGCCCTTGTGTTTAGGTTGTAGATGTTAGAATTTTGTTACGCTTCAGCCATGTTACAGTACTCAAAGCCTGCTGTGGAAGAGTTGCTGGGCTCTAATGGAAACACATTGTCCTGGCTCTGATTGTGCTTTTATTTATCAGTTTGAACTTAAAGGCCATTTTGTCAGATAAAATGGCTACACCAGCTTCCTTTATAGGCCCATTTGCTTGGAGAATCTTTTTCCATTCCTTTACACTGTATCTATCCTTGATGTTAAGGTGTGTTTCTTGGATGCAGCAGATAACTCGATCCTGTTCTTGCATCTGTCCTGTTAGTCTTTGTCTTTTTATTGGAGGAATTTAGAACATTGATGTTGAGAGATATCAGTGAGCAGTCTAAGCATCTGGGTTTCAGAAGGTTGTAATTCTAAGTGCTGATATCTGCTCTTATCTTTGTTGAGTATGTGTACTCAAAAAAAAAAAAAAAAAAAGAAGTCTTCAGAATGAAAGCATTGTTTCCCCCTGCATTTTGTTATTGATGAAGACTGCTGTTAGGGCTCCTGAACTCTAGAGGGCACCCAAGTCGCTCACTGAGGTGCACTGCAGGCTGGAGCCCAGTTTCTGGTACTAATAATACGTGAAGAAGTGGAACTGAATGATTGGGTAGGTGAGGAGCATGTTTTAACTTCCATAGTGTTTTCTACCAGTTTTCCCTTTTTTTTTTTTTTTTTTCCGAGACAGGGTTTCTCTGTGGCTTTGGAGCCTGTCCTGGAACTAGCTCTTGTAGACCAGGCTGGTCTCGAACTCACAGAGATCCTTCTGCCTCTGCCTCCCGAGTGCTGGGATTACAGGCGTGCACCACCACCGCCCGACTCTAGCAGTTTTCTGTTGGCACATGTAGTTACCTGCCTCAAACCCCGGTAGCCTCTACCAGCAGTACGTGGTGGTTTTGTTCCTGACTCAGAAGCTTGGTCAGGTTTGGGAGTCTTTTGTTCCTGTTCCCTCCCTGTCTTGGAACAGCCTCAAGGACCTGCTGAATGTTTCCCGTTCCAGGCAGTAGGCACTGTCCGCTAAGAGACAGACGGAATGCTGACAGGCCTTTGATCCTCTCCATCTGGACCTCTGCCTGAGCACAGGCTCCTCAAGGTGTGGTGGCTGTAGAGGTAGGAAGTGGACAAGCTTGTCTCAGGCTCCACGGCTATCACTTCCTGATCATTATCTAACCTCACTTCTTCATAGGAGTGTTAAAAAAACAAAACAAAAAAAGTGACTTTCTTTAACTTGTCATAGTAAATTAACATTAAGATGGAAAAATTTAAAAATGCACTTAATCTAAAAAATCAAAATTAACAGGCTATTTTTGCTTAGAGCATTGCCCAGTACACTGGAGAACAATAGTTCTTGCTACTATTTATAGTTTAAAAAATCCTACCCTCTTTCTGCACATATACCCCCGTCTGTCCTAGCCTACTTTGTGTGGGATGGCGTGTGCACTAAAGCAACCACTGTGTGCTTGACTATCTTGGATCCACTACACCATCCATTTCATTGACAAGAAGCACGGAGATTTGTAGCCTTGTGCTACCTACTGTGCTTGGAGTAGAGCTCTGGGTGTTTGTCATCAGACAGATCAGCCCCACTCATGAAGTCTTGAGGCAAGATGCTTCTGTGTGAGTCATTTCCTCTTCTGAGAGGTCAGGGATGGACATGACACGTGAAATACTTAACATGGTGTAAGATCTGTAGCATGTCGCTTAGTATTCTATACCACATACACTTATGCCAGAATTAACACTTGGAATTACATTTTAGAACTTTACATTTAGCTCTTTCTCTCCAGTGTGACAACTGTTATGTCTCCCTGCTTTGTAAGTATTTGTTTCCGTTATCTTACAGAGAGTGGTGGCATGAAGCTCAAAACAGCAAGAAGGTTGCAGCCAATCCCTACGACACGAAAGTGAAGAAGAAGTTGCGGAAGTTGCAGCTGACACCTGGCTTCCCCAACCCTGCAGTCGCAGATGCTTACCTCAAGCCTGTGGTCGACGACTCCAGGGGGTCGTTTCTGTGGGGCAAGCCTGACGTGGACAAGATCAGAGAATATCCTTTCTTAACATTTATGGGAATATTGAGCCACAGATTTGTTGGGACAGGAACCTAGCTTTGTTTTTTTCTCCAGTGTTCCATTTATCTGAGGCTCTATTCTCTCTTTAATTCTTTAGTTTTACTGAGATGTCTTTTTTTTTTTTTGCTGGGAAATGAGCTCAAGGCTTCATGCATATGAGGCAATTGTCCTTCAGTAATAATCTTAATTTGAAACAAGTAGCTACAGCATGCGTGACATGACCACATGTTTAAGATTAAGTATTCTGAAAAAATATGGAAGATTACTGGCTTTGCAATTCTGTGCATTTAAATAATTGGATGGTGGTTTCAACACCGATGATAGATTTAACCCCAGTACAACTTCCTTTCTTAAACAAATATGTAAGATATCCACTCCTTGCTTTTATTCTAGGTTAGCCATGCTCTGTAGTGAGGAGTCTGTGATGTCCTAGTATAAATTTTTGAGTGTCTTCTGCCTTAGGAGATTGACCAGAACATACTGCAAGATGATCTTGTCAGAATGGCTTATTTTGTCAGCCTCTTATCTGATCACTTCAATCTTTATAAATATGATTGTCTCTGGGGATACAGAGAGTGGCATCAGTGGTTGACTCTTGGATCTTTTTGTTTATTACTTGTTAAATCTCGTTAAAAAGAAAAAATATCTGTAAATCTTAACTACCAGCACATTTTGTCAGAGATATTTTGGCTGGAACAGGACGAAGACAGATGAATCCCTTTTTCCAGTACTCAAGCAACTGAATGTCCAGCAGGTAACTGTGGATTTTTCTTTACGTCCAGAGTGATGAGTGTAGTTAGTAGGGTGGTTGCTGTTAATGTCTAGTTAACTCTTATTTCAGGGCAAGTAACTGAAGGTTTGGAATGGTGAAGCCTTAAAGAACAGACTGAAAGGAAAAATTGGGCCCTGAATCCATTTTTTAAAATCACTCTTAGCGTTGCAGTGTCCTATTTATGCCGACTTTGAAAAAATTCCAGTCTAATAAATGGTTTCATATTAAGACGCTTGAGATGAAATGTATTCCTTCTCTGGAGCTGTGTTCAGTGTTTAGAAGCCCAGGAAGCTGTCCCTCCAAAACAATTCTAATCATTCAATTTTCTTCAAACACTAACATTTCACGTTACAACTTAGGGTCTGGTCTTTCTATTAGCATTTCTGCAAGAGAGGTTTTGTAGGAGGAAAAATGCCCTTTTCTGTGACCTTCAGTTCTTCAAAATGGGTGTCCATGATTTTCTTACCCGTGTGTCTTGCTCACATCGGATAAGCCTTCCTTCATCTCAGAAGCCACCCATAAAACATACATGTAAATAGGAATGAAACCACAGTTTTTAGGATAGCGAAATCAATTTCCATTAAGTTTGGGTAATTTAGGAAAAAAAAATCAATATAACTGATTTTAAGAATATTCCCCGGGGGTTCCCTCTTGTTTACCTGATGGCTTTTACCTACCAGAGATAAAAGCTCATTAAGAATGATAATATTTGCTAGTGACTGGTTATTCCATAATTTCAGACAAATGCCATTGTAATATATTTTCCCTTTCCATTATTCATTTTTTTCTCCCCAAAATTAGAAAGTAAGAATAGTAGATTAAAACTGCTACCTCCTTCCTAATAGTTGTTGACATGGGTTTAGTTTTTGCTTGTTTCCCATGTTAATCTGCTCCTCTACATAAATGCCTCTTGATAGAGTAGGTCTCTCCTTCCTCCTGACTCATCAGCATACACTATCTTCCTTGGATTGCATTGCTTTTTACAGTTTTGGAGGATCAGCATATTTTCCACAAAGGAGTTTGTATTGGCTCTGTTTCTTTTTGGGATTTTAGTTTTTTTTGGTAATTATGAATAATGTTGTTTAAAATTCCTGTAGGAGAAAAAGAAAAAAATGAATAATGTTGTTATACACACACACTAGGTTTAAAAGTATCTTTTCAGCCGGGGGTGGTGGTACATGAGAGTTTGAGGCCAGCTTGATCTACAAAGTAAGTTCCAGGACAGCCAGAGTTGTTACACAGAGAAGCCCTGTCTCAGAAAAACCAAAAACCAAAAAAAGGACTATCTATCTTCTTAACAGTGGATTTTTGTTTCCTGTGGCTTTTGATGGTGCCTAATTTGTCCCTTGAAGGTACTGTATGATGCTAATGTTCTTAAGAGAAAAGCATTGAATGACTTAGACATTGACTCTGAAATTCTGTTGCTACCAGAGAAGAGGATACAGTTGTTATAAAACAATGCAAAACAAAACAAAACCCAAAAAACCCCACAGACGTAGATTGGCAGGCCATGAATCGAATTCTTAGAATAATCCAATCTGAGTGATCAGAGTTGAATTTGTTGCTTTGGTCTAGAAACTACTCACTAATCTGATTTATCATTTTATTTTATTTTAGACCCAGCTGCGAATTGATTCCTTTTTCAGATTAGCTCAACAGGAAAAACAAGAAGCCAAACACATCAAAAGCCAGAGACTGAGCAGAGCTGTGACGTGTATGCTGAGGAAAGGAAGGGAGGAGGCAGCTAGTGAGCTGCAGAAAGAGATTGACACCCTGGATAAGGCAAAAGGAAAAACCCAAAAAAGAAGCCTGACAAGCCCAAGAGAAACATCAGACCCCAAAAGAAGGAGGTCTTCAGGAAGTGGTGGGTTTCTGGGGGGCCCCTACCTCTCAGAATCACCTGGGGATTCAGGTGAGGATGCAGAAAGTTCACCTGAGATGTGTGCACAGCAAAGAGGAACAGCTGAGTCACCAAAAGTCAGCCACTCGGATTTGCCCAGTGTAGAGGGAGAAGCTCACGGAAGGGATGGTGATGTATCTACTAGCAGCTCCAGTGAGGACGATGGGGACAAAGTCAAGGCCGTCCTAGTGACTGCTAGACCTGTATTTGGGAAGAAAAAAAGGAAGCTAAGGAGAAGGAAAAGGAAAGTCTAATTTAAAAAAAGCCAGAAATTTGGAAGGATGATGTTTGCAATGATTATGTGTTGAGAGCATAAGATTAAATCTATTTGTACAATTTCCATTTGGAATGTGTAGTTTTTATTTTATATTTTGGTTTCTAAAGTTTATTAAAGAAATCAAAGGTGGCGCACGCCTTTAATCCCAGCACTCGGGAGGCAGAGGCAGGAGGATCTCTGTGAGTTCGAGGCCAGCCTGGTCTACAGAGCTAGTTCCAGGACAGGCTCCAAAGCCACAGAAATCCTGTCTCGAAAAACCAAAAAAAAAAAAAAAAAAAAACTCAAAGAACAGAAAAACCTTACATGAAAATGTCTGTTTTAGTGTCTACATTATTATCCACAAACAACATAGTATGTTTTGGTCAAACTGTAGCGTACAGTTATATTGGTAGCCAGACCAATTCGTCTGGTTCACCATTACAGGGATAGCCATGTTACTGTACCTGTGGCTAGACCTTTGAAATGCACATCTACAGGTCACTTGGAACAGTTCCAGAGTTGTTCCTTAACACAGATACAGTCAGTATTGCTAATGTGTACAGAATAGTACAGGCCTGTGGATCAGTGTTCATAAATATTCCATGCTTTTGACTTATTTTTATTTCATAAATATTCTTTAGTAACAGGCTCCCAATTTCAATAGTTTTGAATATGTTGAATGATTCCAGTCCTCATGAGCTGCAGACCCTGGGTACGGCTCTGCTCTGGAGTACCTCCAAGAGTTAAATGCCTGGCGACAGTGAGGGGCAGAGAGTATGGTTTGTTTTTTGTTTTTTAATATTTTATTTTTCATTCAAAAAAAAATTTACACTTCCTCCCCTTCTCCCAGTCCCCTCCCTGCTTCCTTAAGAGGGGGCAGGGTACCCTGCCCCGTGGGAAGCCCAGAGAGTATGGTTTTAAGGTATGGATGCGATACCATGCTCAGGCTGGGCACTGGGGTGGGCATGGGGAAGAGGAGGTCCTTGGTCCTGCCTCAACAAGATGATAAGACAGACTTAGTTCACTTCCCAGGGGAGGCCTTAACCTCTCTGAGGAGCGGATGGGGGGGCAGTGAGGGGAGTGAGGGGGGAGCGGGAGGAAAGGAGGGAGGGGAAACGGATTGGTATGTAAAAAGTAAACAAAGCATGGATACTAAACTGGACAGTGTTTCGGTATGCTACAATTTTTCTGGCATTTTCTTTTTTAACATTGTTTCTATGATCTTACCATGTCTGAAGCTTTGAGACCACATTAAGGAAAAGGAAAAAGATTTATATCAATGAATGCTCCCTCAATATGTATTCCTTCTGACTCAGACCTAGATGAGAAGAAAAATATCCTTACTTTTCCATTCACAATATGGCAGTTGCAGCAACCCAGTGATTCCCTGCCTCCCACTGTTATTCCAAGGCAGACAGGAGGAGAGAGCCTCATGCTTGGATGGTGGAGGAACACTCTGTGGTCTTAGCAAGTTAATACTAAAAAAATTCAAGGGTGCTTTTTTTTCTTATAAAACATATTGATGTGTTCAAGACAGTAGCAAAAACAAGTTATTATTTAGAATGAATTGGTATATCTTAGTTAGGATCATGACTATATATTTTATAAAGTAACTTTTTAGCTCATTATTTTTTTTCTTTAGCTTTATCTGCATTTTACTGTTAAAGCAATATATCCAGTCCTTTATTTTTATCATCTTAAACACAGTTCTTTTAAAGTCTGTGTGTGTCACCTATGAATTCATGCTGTTTCTTAGTTTTCCTTGTGAACTGTGACTGCTGGGCTCACTATGTGAAATGCTGGAGAACCTTTTCTGGCCGGTTCTTCAGAAGGTCTGTTGAGAGGCAACAGTGCTTCCATGGTTCAGGTCTGGCTTGAAGTCTTGTTAAGTCTTGTGCTTCTTTTTCCCCTTTATTCCTAGGAAATGGCTTCCAGGAGAACCCACCAGAAGCTTGTATGTTTCTCTTCTCCTTTTTGCCTTTTGTCTCCTTTTGCTTCAGTAACAAGCTATGTTCCCTAAAATAGTTTAGTTAGCAAACTCTGAGTGTAAAATCAACACTGAGCATGTCTATGGCTACCCATTCTTTCTGGAATCTTGGGCTTTCAGTTCCTGGTTACTTTACCAGCCCCAAATACTGTTTTGTCTCTTCAGTTCTCTGAGGTTGTCCAGAGTTGTCTGCGGGTACTGGTGTGTTATCCTTTTTCTAGTTTCTCAGCCTTTTTATTTCACCAGAATAAGATAATGTTTCTTACCAATATGATAAATGCTTAAAGGAAGCAAGAGGACTTCTTTAATATATTGGTGTGTATGCTTGATTGAGTTTGTGTGAGTGCAGGAGCCCAAGGGGGGCAAGTAGAGGGCACTGGAACTGGGCTATGAACCACCATGTGGGTACTGGGAGCTAAACCCTGATCATCTGCAAGACCAGTAGCAGCTCTCAGTTGCTGAGCCTTCTCTCCTCCTCCAGGAAGGATTTGCTTTATTTAAGATTTTGAGGAGATACAGTGTAGTAGGAAGGCTGCTTGTTGGTTTCCTGGCATCCAGACTCCTGAAATAATCACACAGAAGCTATATTATTTAAATCTCTGCTTGGCCTATTAGCTCTAGCTTCTTATTGGCTACCTCTTACATCTTAATTTAACCCATTTTTCTTAATTTGGGTATTGCCACATGGCTGTGGCTTACCAGCAAGTTTCTATCTGGTGTCTCATGTCTTTCTCCTCTGGCAGCTCCATGGAGTTTCTTTGACGCCTCCTTCTTTCTCCTAGCATTCAGTTTAGTTTTTCCCACCTAGCTCTGTTCCCCTATAGCTCTGCTATGGGCCCAAAGCAGTTTCTTTATTAACCAATGGTATTTACAGCATATGGAGGGGAATCCCACATCACCTCCCCTTTTCTATCTAAATAAAAACAAAGGTTTTAACTTTAACATAGTAAAATTAAACATACAAAACAGGTATCAAGAATTACAGATACAATATTTATATCTACTTTTATCACAACTAAGGAAAACAACAATTATAATTATTCTTCAACTCCATCAAAGACTCCAGAAGGATATAATAATACCTAAGTAAACAGGAAGTGCATTGTAAGCGACTCCCAAAACTCTAGAATTGACAGAGATTTCTCACTGCCTGGACAGTCACCCAAAATTTTCTGTACCATTGGAGCATCCATCTTCAGCCTACAGGCCCTTAGTGTCCAGCAGACTTTTCCATGAAGCAGGAAATTTGAAGATCTGTGTTACCTTGTAATGGCAAAGTCCATCAGTTGCTTTCTTCTATGTCCTGCGGAATGTCTGACAGACTCTTTCATGAAGCAGGAACCCTGAATGGCTGTCTCACCTTTAGGCAAGTTCAGTAGTCATTTCTCTGTGGGTCCTGCATGTTCAGCTCACATAACATAACATCAAGTAGTCCAGGCAAGAGCAGTTTCTTGCCCAAATGGCTAGTAAACTCCACGAGGAGCCTTTTCAATGCCCAACTTCCTCTTGAAGTAATTGGTGCTGCCTGGAGCAGATGTGTCTCACTCATGAAAAGTCCTAAGTTCTTAAAACATTTCAAATGCCATATTCTGAAAGTCTCTGAAAGATTTGAAGAATACCTATCTAACTGAAATCTCTCTCTATATATATCTAGAAAATCTAACATGGCTACATGCTTGACTATTATAGATGATTATCTATTAACCTGTATTTCTTAATTATATATTACATTTCTAAATGAACTGCACAATCACAATGCCTTAATCAAGAGCAGAAATATACATATAACAAAATTGACCTTAAATTTGTATCAGTAAACCAAGATCCATACCAATGCAAAGTATTCATATCTATAGCATATCCCCCTTTAAATGTAAACAGACATTTATAAACAATATTTGGGAATATGGGCATAGTTCTCTTCAAACTGCTTCCTGCTTTTTGTTGGGCAAAGTATTTTTGGGGGGTGTTCACGGTGACCTTTCAGGGGGGATCTTGGTCCATCAAACCACATTAGTCTGGAAGGACTCCACAGGTTCTCATCTTCTGTGGAAACAAAAGAAGAACCTCTTTTCCAAAGCAATGTATCCTTAGACTCAAATTTTGAAGTCAATAAACCTTTAAAACATATATGTTGGTTTAGCTCTGCAGTCCCCAGAATCAAATGTCTCTCTGCAGTCAAAAAATTCAAAGAAAACACAATAATATACATAATCCAGGCTCTCTGTGTATATTCCATTTTGATGTAGCTTATTTTTTTACTCTATTACTTTTTCTACTAGTTTAATATTTATTTTATTAATCTATGACTGTCTGTACTTTTTTATATTACATTTACTGTCTCTTTATTCTTTTTCTTCTCTCTCCCAGACATACATACATTTTTAAACATACTGTGACTCATTTAGAGGCCTTTTTCATGTGAATCTGTCTTCATTGTATATCTGTAATTATTTTCTGACCAGAACTGCTTCTTAAAATGCTAAGTGGGCATGTTTAGGTCCAACATGGCCCTGCCTGTTTGCTCTGCCCCATCCAACATGGCGGAGACATGTTTGCTGCCTCTGAGAGCCATGCTCACAGCCCCATCTTTAGGCACACAGCAGGTCTATGTTGCCATTAAGCAAGTTGTAGCACTCTGCTCACAGACCCCATTGAAATGCTTTGTAGCTAGACCTCCCAAAAGAGTTATTGCCATTTGTGCTGGTGAACCAGGAAACTGCTATTTTTAAAGAAGCTGCACAGTTTTTACTGCACCTCTCTTAAAGCAGCAGCAGCACCCCTGCTCGCTGTGAGCCCATCTAGAAAAAAATTTGTGACTACCAAGAAACCGTGCTAAACTCTGTTCTTTATTGCCTAGAATTCTTTTTCAAGCTCTTTCAGGGTTTAAGTGGATTTAGTCGACCACGTTGGCATGCAATTTGTAGTAGGAAGGCCACTTGTTTGTTTCCTGGCTACCCAGACTCCTGAAATGATCACACAGAAACTATATTATTTAAATCACTGCTTGGCCTATTAGCTCTAGCTTCTTACTGGCTACCTCTTATATCTTAATTTAACCCATTTCTCTTAATTTGTGTATTGTCATGTGGCTGTGGCTTACAGGCAGGTTTCCATCCGGTGTCTCATGTCTTTCCTCTCTGGTATCTCTATGGCGTCTCTTTGACTCCTTTCTCCCAGCATTCAGTTTACTTCCCCCCCCCACCTTGCTCTGTTCCCCTATAGCTTTGCTATAGGTCCAAAACAGTTTCTTTATTAACCAATGGTATTCACAGCATACAGAGGGGAATTCCACATCAATACAGTCTATCACGGGAGGGTGGGGGTAGGCCTGGTGGCAAGAGTTTGCTCACATCTGGGCAAGTGAGTAAGCTGGAATTCAGGTTGGGCTGTAAACTTCAAGTCCTACCTCTCAGTAACTTCTTCCTATGGAGACCCACCTCTTAACTGTTTCACAACTTCCTCAAACAGCTGGGGGCCAAGTGTTCAAACACAAGCATCCGTGTGTGTGTGTGTATGTGTGTGTGTGTGTGTTTAACATGTGCTTTCCTAACAGAGACAGATTCCTTACAGAAAGGCATAGCTGGAGGCATCAGTTTCTATGTTCTCTTTAGTGTAATAAATGATTATTGTCGTGTTGGTTAACATAACTGATTGTGGAGTTTTGGATCTTGTAAATCTTAGCACTGGGGACCTCATGATCATTCAAATAACTCTCTGAAAAAGGTAAATAATTCTTATTTATTAAATCATTATTCATTCTTGTTTTAAACAGTGAAAAAGGGAATGTGTCCTCTGACAAAAGTCAACTGCCTTTGCATAGCAGTGTGAATTCCTCAGGGTTTTGGAATTCCAGGAATGTTTTATCTATAATATTTATTCCCCAAATACATATTATGTGCTTTTTATGTTCCTGTTTTACAAATAAAATAAGCTGAGAAATATAAGAAGTAAATGGCCCCAAGTCATTAGTGGTTATTGACATGAATAATGAAAACTGGGCTTTGTGATGCCTAGGCCTATCCTGTATATGAAATGATCTGAGTTCAGCTCTGTGTACATCACAGTCTAAAAGTATTTCTTAGAAGTTGTACTCACATTTCTGAGTGTGCAGTCTTGCTTGGCTTTGATTCCTCCTGCAACATGAAAGTGAAAGAAAATTTATATGAGCCCTGAGGTACAAGCCTCTGTGCTGGCGTATAGATGCTCAGAGAACCATATCCCAGCCTGCTTTTTCAGCCTCAGTGAGAAGGAATGCTGGTCTTCTGATTGTTGGGTACAGAACAGTGCTACACACATGCTGATGTAGTTGTTGGGATTTTTAAAACTGTTTCCGCACCCAGATAGGTGACTTAAAAACTGCATGATCTCTATTTTATAGGACATCGTAGCCACAGAGTCTTAGAATAACTCTTGGCACCTGAATTGAAAGCTTAGTTTGCTTCTGCTTGCGTAGCCTACATCCTTACTGCAGATGTGGTGTGTATTCACGCTCTCTAGCTGCATTCCCAGGCGTCCGTAGAACATTCCTACTGTTCTTCAGCCTTTGCTTTCTGTGTTGTGCAACCAGAGGTACAGACGCTGCAGCTGTTGGACCCTAATCCCTTCTGCTCCGTCTTGTTGCCAGGGTATACAGTAGCGAACTACGAGCTCTGGGGACAGCCTGGGACATTTTCAGAGGCTTCGGCTGCAAATCACAAGTTGTGGATTGTTCTATTTCACCTTCTGTAAACTCACTGACACTTAGGTATGTCCAGCCTTAACATTGACTAAATACTCACTCTAGGCAAACAGGCTGTTTCCTTTAATGAGAGAAATGGAAAACTTGGTGGAGGTGGGAAGCCTTGCTATTTTTTTTTTTTTTTAGCTGTGTGATCTTGATGATTTTATTTAACATTGGTGTTTATTGTCTATTAACTGTAGGGAAGTAATTTGACTTCTAACTTGCAGGGGTATGCTACAAAGAAAAGATGGTAAATGGGAAAAGTACGTCGGATATTTGGAAGAATGGATAGAAATATTGGGATTATTTGTCATGTGACATTAAATTGAGAAGTAGACACAGCTAATTGTTTTCAGAGATTAACAGCTCATTTCAGCCTATTACAATTACCTGCTCTCAGTGAATGGCGTATAATGCTTGAGCTTTTTGTAAGCCTTTGCTGGGGTGATGTGGACTCATAAACACCGCCTGGTGGCTCAGCTACTTAACGTTCTCATTTGCTAATGTTGGGAATTGGTGGGAGTAAGTGAATTATGCACCCACTGACAGAAAGATTTATTTTCAGTTAATTTGATTTACACTTTACTGAACCAACCTATTTTTTCCCAATGTTTAAAGTACTTGTCATTTAGAATTGATGTCTTTCAAGTCAATATGGCAGTTGTGCCTTGCCTTGTGAGGGCTGAGGTCATCTCTACTGAGGATAATGTTCTTTTCTCTCTAACAGTTTTTTTTTTTTTTTTTTTTGGCTTTTCAAGACAGAATTTCTCCATATAACAGTCCTGGCTGTCCTGGAACTCACTCTAGATCACACTAGCCTCGAACTCACTTGAGATCCACCTGCCTCTGCCTCCCGAGTGCTGGGATTAATGGTGTGCACCACCACCACCTGGCTCTCAAACAGGTTTTAGTTTCTGACCATGAAACTTTTGCTCTGATTCTGATGGGTACTAAGTAGTATCTATGACCTTCCTTAAGTCATGCTTTAATATATGATATTTTACTAAAAATTATGCTTTAATATATACTTTACTATAATTCATGCTTTAATATATGACATTTTACTATAATTCATGACCTTCCTTAAGTCATACTTTAATATATGAAATTTTACTATTATAATTCATGACTTTCCTTAAATCATGCTTTAATATATGATATTTACTATAATTTTCTCAGCTACATCAGAAGTTAAACTGTTAGATAAGTACACTTACTACACATTTTGAATACATTTTGAATTGATCACAAATTTGATATTTTAGTGAATTATGTGCTTATTGTTCAACAAATGATCAAGAAAACATCAACATATCACTATCCATTAATTTAGCAGCTGATGGATCCAGAAACTGAAAAAGGTAAATATTTTGTTTCTTCTTTTAATTTGACTATTCTGTGTAGAAAAACCATTAATAGAATCTAAAACCTTACTTTTTTAGTCTTCATTAATACCTTAACAGGAACTAGGGTTTACTAATTGCATATTATATCTTGGCTTATGCTTACTAACCTAAAGTACCTCCAATAAGATTCAATGAATACTGTTAAACACTAGTGCTCCTGATATACTAGGAATAATTTTGACTGACAATAATAATTTAATCTGTATAAGACAAAAAGATTTTATAGTTTTTCTTTGATCTGTAAAAACTGACATTTAAAATCAGATGCTAATCACCAAACACATTGCTGTGGTTATTTTTAAAAAGTTTGAGAGAGAACAAAATAGTTCTTTATAAAAACTAAAATTTTAGTGATGTTTGCATGGGGTTGAATTTAAGGCTACAAAGTATCTCCAACATGTATTTATCATCTTTTTGACTATTGATTGTAGGCAAAAATATATAATGTAATTTGGCTTCTAGATGTAAGAATTTAAATTTGAATATTTGAAACTGGCCTACCATTTTTACAGTCTTGCATATGATGTATGACGTTGTTTAGGTTCCTAAATATAATGATCTTTCATTGGGATAAAAGTTCTAATTCTTACATAGACTAGAAAAATTGCCATGTTTTTGTGAAGCAGTTTTAACACAGATCAAATTGTCTTCTGTTTTCTTTTTGTCCTTCTTATCTATACATACTGTAGGTGTTTTCAAACAACCATAGACATGCTTCTTTTTTTGGGGACACACCAGGTTTAACAGTTGGCTCCTACGTAGGTGAGCATATCTGCAGGCAGACAGAGTTGGGTGCAAGTAGAGCTGGCAGCTTAAATGCCAATGCTTTGCAAACCTAAAGGTGTAAATTGTAATATCATAGAGACTCCATCCCTTCATATAATTTAAATGCAGATGTAATTTCTCTGTTTTATGAATAGAATTTTGTCATTTTCATAGCCATTAGTAACAATTCTTGGTTTCAAAACTGCACATGATAGTTTGGCAAATTACAACTGAGGTGGAAGTAGTTCAAGATGAGTTTGCGGCAGGGTGTTAAAATATTTTACAATAGGAACAGACATACCCCGTACTCATCTATGTAGCTAAACAAAAATGTAAACGGCTGTGTGGATTTAGAATGCTAAGGAGAAGTGTGTGCTGCTGTAGCCAAGCCAGAAGACGTTTTGTTGGCAAGGCTTCCAAGTAGAGGAACACTGGGTTCTCAAGTTCTGAAGGATGTTTGTCTGTTCTGTTCTTTTATACTTAGTATCGCAGGCTTGGAAAAGATGGAGTAAGATCATAGTTCAGTCCTCATATTTCAGTACTTGCAGGAAGACCTGGGAATTATAAGATGTCACTTATTTATACACAGATTGAAACTAGGACTAGCATGAGAGCTAAAAATTCCTCCCTGTGTATGTCTAGGGCTACACTGTAATTAACTTCTCTAAAGCTTAATTTATCTTAATTATTCTAAATACATCATGTTGCCTGCCCCATGCCACAGTCCCCAGAGCTACTAGTACATGCAGCAGAATTTTGTAAGATGGCAGCTCCTGAGAATCTTCAGTTGTGGAGCAGACTCCGCATCCCCACCCAATGTTTCATGATCCCAGTGCACAGTGATTCCTAAACCTGTTGATTTGGATTTATTGGCGATAAATGGTTGTGGTGGGGGATGAAGGAAGGAACAGAAATAGGGAAAGCTTTCTGAGAGTAGCGGGAGATGGAGAGAGGGTAGGAAGACCTGTCAACTGTGTCAACTACAAAGAAAGCCTCAAGTGGGCTGATACAGGATTCCTGGAGCAAAGTTGACTGTTAAGAGAAGGCAGTAAGAGTTGGGATGAAGGCAGCAGTCATAGTGGAGAAGTCAACGAGGAAGGCTGCACTTTTGAAGTGGTGTCACCCCTTTGGAACAGTAATTGGCATTGAATAGTGACATCCACAACTAAGTTTTGGAGACATCTGAGGTAGATTGGATTGGTAAATTTAAGTGCTTTTTATTTGACACAAGGGTGTTGTGGAATATTGGTTAAAGATGTGTTACATTTGTTTATGCTGTGGAATATTTGTTTAATGACGCAAAGATATATTACATTTGTTTAACTCTGAAGCTGTGTTACTTTGCCTGTCTAAAACACCCGATTTGTTTAATAAAGAGCTGAATGACCAATAGCTACGCAGGAGAAAGTATAGGTGGGGCTGGCATGCAAATAGAATAAATAGAAGGAGAAGAAAAGAAGAAGGAGAGAAAGGAGGAGAGGAGGACTCCAGAGGCCAGCCACCCAGCTACACAGCAAGTCATGGAGTAAGAAGTAAAAAGGAAAAGCCCAGAGGCAAAACGTAGACAGGACAATTTAAGTTTAAGAAAAACTGGCTAGAAGTAAGCCAAGCTAAGGCCAGGTGTCTGTAACAAAGAATAAACATCTGTGTAATTATTTGGGAGCATGGTGGTGGGCCCCCAAAGAGCAAAGAGTAAGTAATGAAAACAATAACACACAGGAAATTAGTTTAATTAGCATATTTTTATTCAGGTTGTTATTTTTAACCTTCAGTATGTGTTAATGGGTGATTCTCATATTATAATTGTATGTCTCCAGCTAGTATAGCAAATATATTGCCTTAGACTGCAGTGCTGCACCCAAGCCTGATCTCAACCTTAGTCCTCAGGCCAATCTTGTGCAAGGATTCTCTGATTTCAAATGTCACTTCCTTTAGGTTGCTTCTCTTGATTCAGCCAACCCACCAATTTCATTGGTGTTTATTTAGTACCTTTCCCTTTTTGAAAATCAATTTCTCAGTGCAACAATTTCTACTCTTTTTGTTTTTCACTTGTACTTTGACCAATCTCAATAAGAAAAGATTTTTTTCCTTCTGTAAACATATAAAATACAGTATTGTTTGGTCTATTTGATTGAAACTAAGCAGACCAACAGACTGGACGGGAATATTTGTGGAATCCTCTCAGAAGTCAGTTTCAGAAAACAACAATAACAACAACAAAAACCTCCAAGATTTTGAGCTGCCAAAGCAGCAGAATCATATCTTTTATGCTAGTATGTGACAATTTACTAATCCTAAAATATCTTTAACACGTGGCATTCTTCTTTGAATAGAAGATTCAGTTGAATGACAGTCTCTTTCACTTAGTGAGGTGGTTTGTACTTTACATTTTTCTGACAGGTGCTCATGACAGCCATCAAATGGAAGCATTAATTCACTTGTCATAACTATTAACATCAGTTTCTCTCTCTCTCTCTGTGTATTTCTCTCTTTCTCTCTGTTTCTGTTCTCTGACCTTGATGTGGTATGTTTTTCTGTATATGTGTTGCTTTTATTTGTTAATGAATAAAGCTTCTTTGGCCTATGGCAGGGCATAATATAGCCAGGCTGAAAGGGGTATATATTTAGAGAGAGTAGGCAGAGTCAAAGAGATGCCATGTAGCTGCCAAAGGAGACAGATGCCCCAGAACCTTACTGGTAGGCCACAGCCTTGTGATAATACAAAATGATAGAAATGGCTTAATTTAAGATATAAGAGTTAGTCAGGAATGTGCCTAAGCTGTTGACGAAGCAGTGTTGTAATTAATGTAGTTTCTGTGTGATTATTTGGGTCTGAGCTGTTGGGAAATGAACGAACTTTGTTTATATGACCCTTTCTCCTGAAGGCTGCAGTCTAGCAACAGAGATGATTCACTGCTGAATTCTTCTCAAGAATAGCACCATTGGAATGTGGCAAAACTTTGCTTTCACTTCACACTTGAAATTCCTTTTGTTCTCAGGAGAACAAGAGCACCTGGTAGATTTTAAATCCCTATCAGCAAATATTAATAGCTGTAAAATGACACTGATTGGCGCAGGAGAATTGTTTGTATTCTGTCAATCATGATTTAAATAAATGCTGATTGGCCATTAGCCAGGATGTATAGGTGGGACAACCAGGCAGGAAGTAGAGGCGGGGCGAGGAGAACAGGAGAATGCTGGGAAGAAGGAAGCTCTTTAACCCACTCCTGCCCAGACCACCGAAGAAGCAGGATGTGACCTGCCCCGCTGAGAAAGGTACTGATCCATGTGGCTAACATAGAAAAGGATAATGGGTTAATATAAGTTATAAGAGCTAATACGAAGCCTGAGCCAATGGATCAATCAGTTTATAATCTTCTGGAGACCTCTGTGTGATTTTCTTTGGGACCTAATGACTGCGGGACCTGGTGGGAGGACAGAAGCCAGACCTCATGCTACAACTGATGCCTATTTTGTATGAAAAAGCTTTAAAATAGATTAACCCAGGATAACTATGTAATTGTAAAACAATTTCTTCCTTATTTTTTAAATGACTTTGCTACTCCAGCTAGCCAGTGTGCCCTGGGGTGACTGTCCCTGCTTCTTGAGCACTGAGGTGGGCCACCATGCCTGTGCTTCCATGGCCATCCTCATGCTTTTGCAGTGGAACTTTCTCCACTCTTCTATCTCCCCTCCCTGTAATTTAATTTTCTATGTATAATGGATAGAGCTGTGCTCTTTTAGAGTCTTTAAGAAATCAGTAGTTATTGTAGTTGTTTATTATAAACTCTCTTTGAAGTCTTTATCGTGGGAGTTTGATTTTCAATTATAATAGAAGATTCATATATGTTGTTGAAATTTCATTTCCTTATGGAAGTAAAGTTCCCACTTTCAAAAAGAAATGATCTTCTCTGTTTATTCAGAAAGACAAGGTGAAAAGTCAGAGACACATTTTCTGTCACCCACTTCTTAGACTTCCTCACTAAATATGGGCAACTAACCTTTAAAATAATGATAATATGAAAAGTCAGATACATCAGACTCTATCAGCAAATGTTTACCAGTAAAGCTTTGATATCAAAGACTGGAGATCTTAGAGAATCTCATGGGACTTGGTGTGCTCTAACATTTATTGATCCTTGGTGCCACAGGTGACTTGTCAAAGGAGTGTTATCTTTATGAAGAGTAAGGAGGCCCAAGCGGAGAGATTCAGCTAAAAGTTCAAGCAAACAGTTAATGTCTCTGCTTTTCCCTAAAGGATTTCTACAGCAAATGTTGACACCATCACCCCACCAGTCTCAGCAAACCAAGTGCATATAGATGGAAGTTAAAGTTCAAATGAAACAAATTCCCAGCATTATTTGTTTCCTGAATGTAAATACGTATGGCTGCTTGAGAACAGTTTCAGATAAATGTTTGGAAGAGCATCACTCTTGCTGAAGAATACTCATTGTTCATATTCTGCTTTTTCTGCATCTCTGAGGGCCAGTGTTTATGGGAGAAGGAGAGTGGAGTGGTTGATGCTATGATGCTATGGCTAGTACTAACATAACAACATAAAGACACATGACTGTAAACAACACAGGAGTGAGTATATTGTTGAGTAGAATTAAGTATCTTTGTTTTTCTGAATAACCAGAGATCATAAAGTATAGATTACTATACATTACCAAAACACTTGGAGTTGTACTGTGAAATTGCTATAGACTCAAGATCGTATGTTTTCACCAATGTTTATTTTAATCCAGTTTAGTGTGTGTTTTTGAAAACTCATCAATTATTTTGTGCTTTATTTAGTGTTGCAGAAATAGAGGGTGGTGGTATCAACTTCAGTAAACATCAAAGAGATGGTGAGAGCCTGGCTTATGAAGAGTTATGTTAAATTATGAAATATTTTTGTTCTTATATTTCTTAAGCTGAGGGTAGGAGTGTTAAGGGTATGCCACAGTCTAAGTATGAAATGCGTAAAGGACAGAGGACAACATGGAGTCAGCTCTTTCTTTCTACCTTATGGGTTCTAGAGACTGAATTTGGGTTCTCAATTTGGCAGCAAGTTCCTTTACACACTGAGCCTTCTTGTCCCCATGGAGTATTTTTAAATAGTTTGCTGGTTTATTGGCATCTAAAGTCAATGAATGTTCAACAATACCTTGAACCAAGAAGGGCTGTATTTCCATCAGAGTTTTCTTTTTTTAGGACTTAAAAAATACTTTATTGTTTTCTGTAAGCATGCAAAATAATGGGTTCCTTTATGATGTCCTCATGCCTGCAGCGTTCTACTCATCCCCACCCACACCACCTTTCCTTGGCTCCCTGCTCTGCACTTCTTTCCTTTCATATCCCCAAACAGTCCCCATCTATATTTTAAAATCTAGGTTCCACATATAAAATATAACAAAATATTTGCCTTTCCATTCTTCTTTTCCTCTTCCATTAGTTTATCCTACTTATATACAGTCCCCCTTATACTTTCGTATTTAAAAATCTAGGAACACCTTGATTAAATCTTAAATCTTGATTCTCGTGTGAGGAAAAACATGCAATATTTACCTTGTGGGTCTGGCTTATTTCATTTAGCAAGATTAAACACACTGCCCTTTTTTTTTTTTTGGTTTTGTTTTGTTCTTTTGTTTCAGAGATCAGAGAAGGTGATGATGACAGGCAGGTGGTTGCAGAGATCATGGCAAGAAGTTTTATTCCAACTCTGATAACGACTGTTTCTTGGGAAGGCTTTCACTTTGCTGGTCATGAGATTCGGATCACTGAAGCCAAAGACTGTTATGGTGCTGTTGTCTGGCCATCGGTATAATTTCTTAAAAATTTGCTGCACACAATTGCTTTCCAGTTTTATTCGTTATTATATTTTACTTGTTAGAAGGAAGCAGGTTGCAAGATTCTATTTTGTGATCTCACACAACACCAAAATTTAGACATTATGTAATGGGAAATTGCTTCCACAGTTAAATTTGTTTCTGACTTTCTTGACATTTGTAGGCTAAATAAAGGTGTGGATGCCTTTAGCTTTTATGCTATGAGAGAGGAAAAGAGTAAATGTTTTCATTTCTTATTTATTGCCTCTGTTTTGAGTTAAGCAAGATTAAAGGATGTCTATTTGAGACTCACAAGGATACTCTCAAAGGCCCCTGCTCCTTTACCAGTTATCTCATGAAGGGTAGCCGACCACTACTACTCCCCTCCCCAACTTCACACATTAATTGGAATCATCTGGTGTTGTTAGAAGTTAGAAGAAAGTTGGGTGATAGTGGTGTAGACCTTTAATCCCAGCGCTTGAAGAGGCAGGTGGATCTCGGTGAGTTTGAGGCCAGCCTGGTCTACAGAGAGAGTTCCAGGATAGCTAGGGCTGGTACACAGAGAAACCCTGTCTAGGAAAAAAAGAAACAAAAAGAAAAAGAAGTTCGAAAAAGGTCAAATGTAAACAACCACACTCTGTTTTCACTCATTTCCGTTTTTCTTTTCAACAAGGACTTTTTCTAGCTGGTTAAAATGTTGAACTTATCACAGGATGAAAATTTTCTGGAATGGTGCATGTTAACATCCACAAATTTACTCATACCCAGATGTGCACATGAGCAGATCATAATATCTGTGGCGTATTTACCTACTAGAGTTTAATTTTACTAAAACTACTTCAAACATCCTTTCCTCTCAATTTCCATAGGCCCTTGTTCTCTGCTATTTCCTGGAAACACATGCTAAGCAATATAACATGGTTGATAAAAATGTGATTGAAATTGGAGCTGGGACAGGGCTTGTTTCCATTGTGGCAAGTTTACTTGGTAAGTAGATATTTCTTTATTGAATGGAGTTGGTCAGGAAACTAATGACCAAATACTAGTTATTTTTGCTTTCCAGTGTGTTATGATCTGGGCTTATGTGAAACTCCTTACTTGTAATTTTTAAAGATTTGTTTATTTATTTTATGGATATGTGTGCTGTATATGCATGTATGACTTTATGCCAGAATGGGGCATCAGATTCCACTATCGATGGTTGTGAGCCACCATATGGTTGTTGGGAATTAAACTCAGATCTCTGGAGGAGTAGCCAGTGCTCTTAACTGCTGAGCCATCTCTCCAGCCCTTCCTTAATTGTTTGAAATAGACTTCACCAAGAAACTCTACCACTTTAATATTTCTTTGCTGGTTTCTTTCCAGAATTTTCCTTGTAAGTACTTTTAAATCTTCATGTGGAATGAGAGTTTATGAGCCTAGGTAGGAGGTAGAATTTGTCATCCTGCTAGATTTCTTTCAGGGGTTTGGGAGCCCTATTCTTTTATGAACGTGCACCTGTTAAAATAGGAACATAGTATTAGAAATCACATGAAACTCACACCTCAGCTTTGATTTATTGGGGTTTGTCCTTAGATTTGTTTTTTTCATTTCCATTCTCATTTGGTCCTACATGAAAGGCTCAGAATTTTTCTTTTTGACCCTTAACGATTATGTTTATTAGAGGGTTGGAGAAAAATGAAAATTCAAATAAACTTTTTTCAGGGTTGGAAGAATCAGGTCATTTTTTAATACCGTGATGCAGGCCCCTCCCTTCAGGTGTCTTACACATTTAAAGAGGTAACAGTACATTCTTTCTATTTTCTGCACAGGATAAATCCTGTGCTTCAGCCAACTCTTGATGGAAGGATGGCTAATAGAATGTTGTTAGAGGGAGGGCTGCTTGTTGGTCCCTGCCTGCTTAGCCTCAAATGATCATACAGAAACTGTATTAATTAAATCACTGCTTGGCCCATTCGCTCTAGCCTCTTATTGGCTAACCCTTACATATTAATTTAACCCATTTCTATTAACCTGTGCATCGTCATGTGGCTGTGGCTTACCAGCTAAAGTTCTGGCGTCTGTCTCCAACAGGGCTACATGGCTTCTCACTGGCTCTGCCTCTTTCTCCCAGCATTCAGTTTAGTTTTCCCGCCTAGCTAAGTTCTGTCCTGCTATAGGTCCAAAGCAGTTTGTTTATTAATTAACCAATGGTATTCACAGCATAGAGAGGAGAATCCCACATTAGTAGAATACCATTGTGTCTAGAGACAAAGGATATTGGAATATTCCACTTTGTTCATGTACACCTCTCTTCATGCATTGACTTCTATAGTAACCACAGTTCTTTATATGCCATCCAGTATCATATTTCAATGATGTTTATTAGTGGGTGATCTGCCTGTAAGTCCTGGGTCATTTCTCCACATAGATTTGCTTATCCAGATTACGCTGGTGAAATCTAGGAGCTTCTTTGTGGTTCTTGGACTAGTTAGGTTTCTGTTACAATGATAAACACCGGGACCAGAAACAATGTGGGGGAGGAAAGGGTTTATTTCATCTACAGCTCTCAGGTCACATTTTATCACTTAGGGAAGTAAAGGCAGGAACTCCAGGCAGGAAACTGGATCAGGAAATGATACAGAGACTACGGAGGAGTGTTGCTTATTGGCCTGTTTATCATGGCTTGCTCAACCTGCTTTCTTATACAACTAAGTGCCACTTGCTCAATCTGCAGGGAGCTGGACCCTCCTACATCAATCATTAATCAAAAAAATGTCCCCACAGACTTGGCAGGACAGTTTGTGTCAAGCTGATAGAAAACTAGCCAACATGGTTTTAAGTTTGTTGATAATCTATGTTATTCATCAATTTAATTTATTATTAAAAATAATAATTTTATTCCATTAAACATGCAGAGGCTTGGGGCTCTTTTTAGAAAGTACCTGTTTAGCCTTTCTCATTGACCATGGATCATTGCAATGAAGTGCTCTTTTCTTGCGGTCATTCTTCTCCTAAATGGAGAACAACAATGATGAGCTAGACAAAAGACCCAGGGGGTCAGCAAGATACAGAAATACCACAAGATTTTGTTTTTTTTTTTTAAAAAGGGGGCAGAGAAGTGTATTAGCGTCTATTCTGAAAAGCACTTAAGTGCTGCCCAGTCTTTTCTTTGGGTCTAGCAGTTGTGAAGAATCTCAGTGCATGCTGGTTGAAACCTGACTGATCTTATTCCAGGAGGCTCACTTTTCCCACCTTCCTTTCTTCATAGGCGCTCGAGTGACTGCTACAGACTTACCTGAATTACTTGGAAACCTGCAATATAATATTTCCAGAAACACCAAAATGAAGTGCAAGCATTTGCCTCAGGTTAAAGAGCTGTCCTGGGGAGTGGCATTAGACAGGGCCTTCCCCAGGTCTGCTGCTAACTTCGACTACATCCTGGCAGCGGATGTCGTCTATGCCCATCCTTTCCTGGAGGAACTCCTCCTGACCTTTGACCATCTCTGCAGAGAAAGCACCATCATCCTCTGGGCCATGAGATTCAGGCTGGAGAAGGAAAATAGATTTGTAGATAGATTTAAGGAACTATTTGACCTAGAGGAAATCTCTAGTTTCCCTAGCCTGAATATTAAGTTGTACAGAGCTATGAAGAAAAATCGGAGGAGTGCATAGTGCGTACGGTCTGTGAATTAGGGCATGGGTATGCCAAGGTAGTTTCTAGTAGATCCTTGCTTTAAAGAAAACACACACATGCACACACACCACTATAAGAATACTAAACTTGTCTTATTATAGGCAAGGAATTTTACACACGCACACGCGCACACACACACACACACAGTAGGTGCATCTATAGGACTACGACAATTTGTTCCCAAGTCTGTCTGCTCAGCTTTCTAACTACACGGTAACAAACTTTCAGTGAAAGTGTCATCATTGCAAAACAGTGATTTTCAATAATGATGTCTCTAATTGAATGTGATAACTTTATTTCCTTTTGAAAATGTATCTTAGATTGGCCTTGAACTTGAGATCTTACCTCAGCCTCCTGAGAGCTAGCATTCCAGGTATGTACCACCATACCCATCCATGACGATAATCCTTTTAAAGATAGGCTTAAATGATTATATTTTTAGACATCGAGAAACTAACAGTGTGATGTGCGCATAAATCTAAAAGGGCAGATATATGATGTAATGGTCAGTGCTAGATGTCTGTAGTTCCCACCAGTGCCAGCTTAGAGGGGACTGCCGTTTCCCTTGGCAGTTTGGACCTCTAACATAGCTATTGAATCAACCAAGCATGTGGAACATTTCCCTCTAACAGATAAAAATTATGAATGGAAAGAGCATAAGAATGCCTGAGATTATTGTTTGTTTTTGTAAGCCAAGTAAAATTCATTTTTTCACAAAAATGGAAATAATTATAAGAACTTTGGGTTCGAAGTACATCAGAAGATTTAGGCTCCTAATCTCAAATAAGTAGACATGGTTTAAACAGATATACACAGATATTTGAAATCTTCTCAAGAGTTTGTCATGTGGCCCTTAGAGAATAGAATAAGTTTTAAAGTAAAGTCAGGTCGGGCGGCGGTGGCACACGCCTTTAATCCCAGCACTCAGGAGGCAGAGGCAGGCGGACCTTTGTGAGTTCAAGGCCAGCCTGATCTACAAGAGGGAGTTTCAGGACAGGCTCCACATCAACAGAGAAATCCCTTAAAGTCAGTGTGGAAAGAGTAAAGACTGTCGTGTGCCCTTGGTGGTATTGCTTCTCCAGGATCAGCACTTTCTTCTTGGCTGGACACTGGCATGGTCAGACATATCTATGATTATCTCCTGGGCCTGCACTGTAAGTTAGGATGCAGGTACACGGGTGCATGGGTTTTCTCAGGACCATATCTCAACAGTCTTCTGTTTGTCCTTCCCATATTTGTTTAGTGTTCAGCCTAAAGAGGGCAGTGACATCATTATTCTTACTTATTCTTACTTCACAGACAGAGCCCAGGTTACACAGCTGTGGAGTGAAATGATAGAAACAGTCAAACCCAGGTCTGTTTGAGCACAGAATCTGCGTTGATAATTCCAGTACTCTCTTTATGCTTTGAAAAAAGTAACTGTCAAACACTTTAAACAATCAAGGTCAGTTCTTCAAAAGGAATAGATACTCAAAGAATAGCAAATATATTTTAAAAGGAAGCCTAACACTGTCCCTAGATTTTCTACCTATGGGAGGAGACATCACAAAGGGCTGTGGTGGAAGGTACAAGCTGTGCACTCCTGGAAGGGTACCTTAGGCAGAAGGAACAGTCACGTAGGCCCTCCAGGCAGAGGCCTGCCTATCTACTTGAAGAAACATCAAAGTGGTATGGTAGAGGGGAAGACAGAGAGACTGGTGATGTTTGAAGTTAGAGATAAAGCAGGAAGTAGGTTATGGAGGTCCTGTGCAGTGCTCTAGGATCTCCAGATACAGGCTCTGGGAGAGAACATGATGTGTAGTTATTAGTTAGGCTGTGCACCATTGGTTAGTCTGTCTGGTCAGTGGTTAGTTAGGCTGTGCACTATTGGTTATAGTTTGTATGGTCAGTGGTTAGTTAGGCTGTGCACTATTGGTTATAGTTTGTATGGTCAGTGGTTAAGCTGTATGGTTGTGATGGAGAATTGACCCACTCAGTGATGGACTTTGAATGGCTTGTTTCTGGGTATTTCTGATGGGAGTCTTGGGTACTTGACTCTTTATATGTTCCTATATCTGTCCTGGGAAGACTTTACTTGGGTCTTTATATGTCCCTGTATCTGTCCTGGGAAGACTGTTTTAAGGATAGTGGTGGTTGTGATCTATCTACCTGCAGGATTTATAGCTGCCTGGTGATAAAGTCATTCTGAACTTATCTGAGCAGTTTGTTACTGTGTTTGCAACATCATTTGAGGCTCCTCAGAGAATTCTGTTGTTGTTTTTTTTTTTTCTGCCGAAATAGAGAGCCCTTGAATTATACCAAGTAAAGGAGTAGAGTAATGTTATGGCCTGTATTCTTGACCTGCTGTTCTGAGAATAGGATCTCAAAGTCAAGAGACCAGCTGAGAGCTGTGGCAGCCATCCATGCAAAGGACAGCAAAAAATCTACATGGGGGGGGTGAGATCAGCTGTTCTAGCTGTACTCTGAAGCCAGAGGCGCAGAGTGTTCTACCAGGTGGGATGTGGAATGTAAGCAAGAAAGCCAGGGCTGACTCTGAAATATCCCCGTGAGCTGTGGGATATGAACGTAGTTTTCGGTTCAGAGAAGGCTTATGATGGTCCTTCGCAGAGCAAGAGGGATAAAGGGCTGAGCCCTGGGGTTCGCCCACATTAGGGGTCAGACAGAGACATTTTCCGAATTTTTTGGAGGCTATGCCCCCTTCCGCAGTTGTAGCCATATAAGTAGACCCTGGAACTATGAGACTAATGGCACAGCCTTCTAATTTCTAAGTAGAAATTAGAAGATATGGACTTGCTAATTTCTAAAAGTTGTCTCAGAGGAACCTAAAGATGTGACTATCACAGGTCTGGCAGCAAAGATAGATCTTGCTGTGGTAAGTTGGGAGAAAAAGAACCCACCTTCACTCTTGTTAAAAAAGTAAATAGCGTTGTGAAGTGATTTTGAAATAGGGAAGATAAATTGTCCCATCAAAGACTGTTGGGACCAAGCCAACCCTTTAGTTCCTTAAAATTATTCTTTTAAAAACATATCCATACCCATTGTCTTGCTCTGTTTATTTTACAGCTTTTATTTGAGAATTCTAGCACCACCCTCTCACATGGTGCCTCTGTCCTGCTTCACTCTCTGCCCTTCTACTTCACTCTGTGCTTGCCTGGTCATTCTGGTTTTGTTTTTGTTTTTGCTTTTGTTTTCTTGCAGCTTCTCCATGCTTTTCTAGGATTAGTTTTACAGTAATTCATTTTCAAAATATGTAATTTTCTGAGACCTTTTTCTATCTCACAGTTCTCCTTTTAAAAATGTGTAGGAATCCATTTGTCGACTTCAGTCTGAACAGCTCACATTGTAACGTTTGAGACAAGTGAGACTATAGTTTTTTTTTAAAAATATTTGTTTATTTATTATGTGTACTGTGTTCTGCCTGTATGTCTGCCGGCAGGCCAGAAGAGGGCACCAGATCTCGTTACAGATGATTGTGAGCCACCATATGGTTGCTGAACTTAGGACCTCTGGAAGAACAGCCAGTGAGTGTTCTTAACTGCTGAGCCATCTCTCCAGTCCAGAGACTATGTTTTTAATGATATATATTTTTTTAGTAACTCATTGAATTTCTAATTGAATAGAGTGCTAGCTGTCAATGTTTTAATTCAAATAATTGCAGAATAATTATTGCTTCAGAGATGAAAAACTGACCTGTAAGTAATGTTCTTCAGCAGCTTAAAATGACACATTGATAAACATGAAAGTAGCTTCTGGGACAACTTTAAATATGAAGCCTGCCTTAGAATTTAATGATACATGCTCTTTGTACCTTTTTAAAAACAGAACATTGGAAACATGTCTTTGTTCTATATTCATGTCTATTTTTCTCTCCTTTTTGGGGATTACATTGGGTGGCAGTCAGTAACCTGACATTATTGTAGAGGAAAATGCAGAGAAAAGTGAAACGCTCCTTTTTGTTTAAAGACTCAAATTCCAGGAAGTTGATGTTTGGTGAGGATGCCCTCGCTTCAGTAACCACGCTTAACTGATTTTAAGCAGTTACATTTACATATAAACATCACCACTGGGTAGGATTTTGATACAAAAGAGACTTTTGTATTCCAGTTTTGAAAATAAACAAGGAGCTCTGGGTTCTAAGTGGAAAAAAAATGAAAGATTGTCTACTTTAAGCAAATTAGACAAGTGAGCTTACATGTAAGACTATGGAAGTTCATATAAGAAGAGATGAACATTGTCCAGTATGTACATTTTTAACCAAGTTATAAGGCAACCAAAGGAAACAAAATCACTGTGAGAGCTGGTAAATATATCTGTAGAAGTGTGTGGGGGATACAGGCAACAGAAATTTAAAAACTTTCAGGCATGTGTGTGTGTGTGTGTGTTTATATATATGTGTGACCTCAGTTCTTTATGTATTCTTTTCAAAGCTTGGATGTTGTTCACATGTGAGCCCCATACCCAGGTTTGGCATCTGCGTTTGTACTCTGCATTAAGTTTAGTATACTACCTGCAGCCTGGCGTCAACACTTACTCTACTTCTAAGTCCTACACAAAAGCAAAGAGTGTTCTGTACAATTATACGGTAGTATTGGTGGGACAGGGTGTATTAGATGACCTTAAGACTGATTCATTCTGGCATCGTATTAACTTCATCTTTAAGGGTTCCTGGACTGCATTTTACCACTTACTTGGATGGTGTGTGGCTGTGTAGTATTCAGATCACTGACATCTGCAATCGATTGCTTATTCTATTAAACTCACCCTTGGTCTCTGTCAGAAGCACTGTTTTTATTGGGTACACTCAAAGGTAGGGATTCCCACCTCACCCCCACCTCAGTCTTCTCAATTTCTTTGTTTCTAAGGCAGCTGTCTTTCTAAGAAATCCAGTCAAGCTTCACAATGACATTGTTCATCACGGAATTTTAAGGGTTCATTGAAAATGGAAACAGATGTTCAGGGTAAATATGATGAGAGCAAACTTAGAAACATATTAGACACTGAATGTCCTCCAATAACTACTAAAATATTGCTTGGATACTCAAAAAAATATAAGCTGATTAAGATTAAAATTCAATTAAATTTTATTAAAGTTCAATTAAAACTTTATAGCCAGATGCTATTTCACAAGCACAAGATGAATGTTATTTGAAAATCATGCCGTTGTCAGCTCCTAGATCCTGTGGTTTGGTCCTTGAATTTTTCTTTCTTTTTTCCCCCTTTCATTTAAATTACAAGTCAACTTTTTACCTTCATGCTTTTTTATTTTATTTTTTTTAGCGTGTTGTGATTTAATTTGGTTTCTTACCTAGGGCTGTGATTTATTTTGTGTTTCTTATCTCTGTGTTTCCTTTGTCGGTAGAGTATAAATTATAATGGTAAAAGTTGTTTCTTTTTCACAAACCGTCATCAATGCCTCAAAAGGAAAGCCATACAAATGCAAGAAATTCTTAGGTTAAAATCCTTGAGTAATACTTCTACCCACCTTATGTTTAAGGTAACAGTGCACTTTACTACCAGTAAATTTTTAGCATTTTTCAACTAAAGACTCCCTTAGTATCTAAGTGACTAATAGCCAGTTGATTTAAGATTAAAGAAGATGTCAGACATGATTTAAAGCTATATATTGGAAAGAAGAGTTGAGGAAAAATTCCAGACAGTACCTTTGGGATATAGAAGCAAAGATTAAGAACTTCTGGAAACTGGCTTCATTATTTAAAATAAGTAATTCAAGGAGACTTAAAGGTGATTACATTAATGCCAAATAATAAATGTAACTATTTTCTTGTAGATTGGTTTTTATTCATTAGGAAGCTGTCTCATGGTTGCCGTCCATTCATTCACTCATCTCTTTACTACTAAATCACTACTTAATAAAAACTCACCATATGCCAATCTGAGGTTGCAGACACAGCAGGTGTCAAAGTGGACAGGGCTGGTTCCCCTGGAGACTTTTAGACTGGTGCCAATGGGCTGAGGCAGAGATGCCAGAGGCAGGGGAGAGGGGGAAGTGCAAGCAAGGGGTGGGCAGTATCCTGATAGCGGCAAAATGGAATGACATCCATGGCCAGGAAATAGTGAAGGTGACTGAGCAGCCAGAGCTGGAGGATGAGGGCGTAAGGGAGAAAGGACAGATCCAGCCTGGGACAGGAGCAGTATGTGCTGTTGTTGAAGCAGAGGGGAGGGACCTGCTTGAACTACTCACTGGGAGATTGTCACTTCTGCTAACTCATGCTGAGAGATAACTCATCAGTGCAATACTCACTGCTTTAGGGTCTGGGTAGAGACAACTCACATAGTATTTTTCCCAGGACCCATAAAGGCATTTGTGTGCTTTACAAGGAAAGATATTGAGACCCATTGGACCTGGGTATCTTACCCAGAGTGACACAGGTGTGGTCACTGGGATGGCCTCTACAGTCCTAAAGCCCCCTCTTTTCTTGAGCTCTGCAAAGAGATCTGAATTTGAATTGTCTTTGTATTAATGGACTACCAGTTAAATGAAGAGTATTGTGTTTGTCTCCTGAGAAAAACTGAGCATAAATGGGGTACTCTTGAGACACACCTGGGAAGATGAACCTCCGTTTATAACATCATGCATATGACATAGGTATATAGACTTAACAAAGGGTCTAAGAAGAGAATACATTCTGTTTGCAAGGCATGCTAGGCATATGTTGGAAGAATCAGTTCAAAGACATACGATCATCTTAATGAAGCCATTCAAAGAAATCAAAGAACACTCTGAGAATGAGCTGAAGCCAGGAGATGGCCGGGGAAAAGTGATGAGGACGAAGTGTACCGTGACCTCAGGTGGCTTTTCATCAGAGAAGGCCAGTGGGGCAGGGCTGAACTTTAAAGCATCATCTGATATGTTAGTGACCAGGCTCAGTACATGACGCTGGTGTTTGTTGCCTGGTTACTATGCGGGGACACTTACTGTATCAACAAACCAGAAGAGAGCTGTGGGGGTGAGGTGAGGACAGCAACTCTTGGAAACCACCTTCTAGTAAGCTTTTCCTGCCATTTAGGCAATCAAGGACAAGGACAGAGGCATTCTGCAGAGCTGAAGGAACCTGTTGCAATGAAATGGTTTATGTGGAAACACCTCCCCCCTCCCTCCAGTGTATGTTAGCCGGAGATCCATCTGTTATCAGCCACCTTGCTTCTGGAAGGTGAAATTGCTCAGTCAGCCTCACTTGTTGCCTCTGACAGGTGACAGCTGCTCACTGACGCAGCAGTGTACTTCCATGATGTCAGAGAAGCTGTCCTGTGAGATGAAAGTTCAGGGGATGGTGCCAGTGTCTCTGCAGAGCAGTAGCCAGGCCACATAGCTATGGAATGTTCTAGAATTGATTAAAGGTGATTGAAAAAAAAACTACTAAAGACTGCCCTGAACACCAAGATAAGGTAGGGGGAACCTAATATTTCTGACAATATTCTTATTGTGCCTGTTACTGATCAATTTTAAGTTGACCAGCAGAACTTGAAGCCGGTGGACTATTGTTTCTACTAAGCAAGAACTGCTTATGGAGTTTGAAAAATGTAAGAGGTTAAAGCCAGTATCTGGAGAGATTTCAGCTTGGATGTGGCTATTGCATATCTTTAGAGCATTCTTGTTTTTATTTACTTTTTTCGCTTCTTTTGATTATTTGAAAATAAAGAATTTGCATACTATCCCCGCAAAGATAGCACTGAAGATGAACTGAGTTATAATTGCATACACTTGCCATGGTGATGACCCCAGTGATCTTCAGAGTAAACTTTTCTTCCAAATAAACCAATGAAAAAAAAATAAAGCCATTACTTAAATATGAGTTGAATCATAAAAACCGTTATGTAAATACATCCCAATAAAGAGTTAAAACCTAACAGTATAATTCGATACTTTTACTCTTGATACATTTGATGAATATACTGTTTGATAATAGTGCAATCTTTAATTAGGGATTGTTTAAATTCTACTCCTCTTCCGATGACCATGCATATACTATGAAATAGATGCTTTAAGAAAAGAGAAAATAAAGGCTGGCTTCCAGTTCTTTGAACCACACACAGGCATTTGGCTGCATGAAAGTGTGTGTGTGCTAAGTTCATAGGTGATGCTGATCCTGCCAGCCGCAGAGCTTACTCTGAGCCCGACTGTCGTCACACATCCCACACCAGCTAGAAGCAGGAAGCACTAGAGCCTGGCATTTGGTAAAGAGGTAGATGTGCATGTGCTTCCAAGTTGCCACTCTGCTCAGCTCTGTACTCACAAGTCTGTTCCCTCTGAAGCTAAACCTTCTGCCCAGGATGCACTGAATGAATGAAGGCCTTCCTGAACCCCTGAGGAATTAATGCCTTGAGATTCTCCCTTTTCCAAGTTGCACATCACATAGGCTGACCTTTTTGTCCTTGTACTTAATCGTCTCTTGTTGGCAGAGGCTGTTCATTTGTTTTCTGGCTGCCCAGACCTGAAATAATTACATAGAGACTATATTAATTGCAATATTGTTTGGCTAATAGCTTAAGCGTATTCTTATATCTTAAATTAACCCATTTTTATTATTTTATATTTTACCACGAGGCTTGTGGTTTGCTGGAAAGGTTCTGGTGGGTGGGTGTCTTTCTCTTACAGTGGGTACATGGCATCTCCTTGACTCTGCCTTCTTTCCTCCTCTATCTGCTTGGAATTCCTGCCTTTTTCTATTTTACCCTGCTGTAGACCAAAGGAGCTTAATTCATTAACCAATAAAAGCAACATATATACAGAAAGACTTTCCACACCATGTCCCCTTTTCTGTCCAAATAAAAGGGAAGGTTTTAACTTTAACATAGTAAAATTATATATAAAAATATCTTAAGTGTATTTTTAGCTAGCTCTTACATTTTAAATTAACCCATTTTTATTATTTTATATTTTACCATGAGGCTCATGGTTTACCAGTAAGATTCCGGGGTGGGGGTGAGAGTCTTTCTCCTTTAGCAGCTACATGGCATATACCTGACTCTGCATTCTTTCCTTCTCTATCTGATTGGAATATCTTTTTCTATTTTGCCATGATGTAGGCCAAAGCAGCTTTATTCACTAACCAATAAAAGTAACACATATACAAAAGGACTTACCACATTGGTTTTTATGTTTTTGTGCTATTTAAGTCCACTGGAGCCTAACACTTAGTGGGGTTGCAATCAGCCTGTAGAGAGGAAATAAAGGCTAAGGCCTTTATAGTCCTTTTATAGTCAAAGGCTAAGGGGTATATTTCTTGAAATTCTAGCTTAGAGAAGTAAAAAAAATATCTTATATGCTATAAAATAACAGACACTGACAATGTTTAATTTTATTTCTATAATTTGTAATAGTTTCATATAGCTAGGCAGATTCTTATTTTAAAAATGTGTTGATGAACTACATACCAGAGATGTGATTCCCATCCTGCACATTTACTTTAGAAGGAAAGATCTGATATTTTCAGACATTGATAGTTTCCTTCATTGTAATAGTATAATATTTTGGTGTCAGGCTACTATATTTTTTTCTTTTTCTTTTTCAAATTTGTGGTGAATTTGAGCCATGTTTTTTTCCATGAAATGTCCTTATAATATTATATATAAATTATTATATGTCTGGCTAATCCCCATGAAGCAATTTGAAAAACTCAAATTCATCATCATTGTCGAAAGCTATTTTAACATTAGGAGCTGGAGGAAACTGGATGTGGGATGAGGCAAAGTGTTAATTTTCTCTTCCTGTATATAAAGATGTGATTAGCACATTGAATTATACTAACTGGGGTTGGTTTTTACTGTATGACTTTTCCTGGGGAGACATAAAGAAATGTCTATCCACCCCAGATTGAGGGGCATCAGAAGACCCAAGGGAAATTTCCATCCATATCCAGCTTAGTAAATCAATGAGTTTATTGGAGTTAGTTATAGAAGTTCAGGGAACTCATAAGCCCCTCTACTAGCAGGAAGTCCCCTAGGCAATCTACAGGCAGTGATACCATGGCAAAATCCCACCCACAGTAAACTGTAGAACTGAGGATTCCCATCCCAGATATTGTTCACCTCTTATATAAACTTGGGGAGGGGAGGGCTTTCATAAAGATCTCATGAGGGTCTAATCATGAGTCTATTGCTTCTATTTCACCTCTTTCCAGACAATGTTAGCAGTCCTGATCTTGTTAAGGTCTCACAAAGTTCCTCACAGCTGTTCTTCAAGATGATAATGTTCATGTCCAGCACAGAAGAAACAATCCTGTATCTGGGCTGTCCTATGGAACTTGAAACAAAGGGGTTATTAAAATAGGTACATTTTAGTAGAAAACTATGGGGTTTTGTTTCTATTTTTTCTTGTTTATGCTTGTTTTTGTTTTTTAAGCTCCTCATAAGATTCTCTTAATTGGCCATTTTCAGGAAAATACTTCCTTGGTGTACATAATTATTCATGCACAGATCTTCCTCTTGTTCTTACTGTACTCTCCTTGGCTGGTGATTTACTGACCCACTTATGAATTCCATGTTTTCTCTTTGCATGTAATTGCTAAGTAGATAATTTTCCACATGAAAGGTTTCAACGGTATTGAAACCAACCTTAGCTACATTGTCAGATGCAAGGTCCTTGAAGCTCAGTCAATACCAAGAAATTGTTTTTGGAGGAAAGAAAACAAACATTTACTTTCCCCAACACTGAAGTATTAATCAGTCTAATCAATAGAAATTAGAATGCAATGTGTTAAGCACAAACTGCATCCTCTGCCCAATGAGTCACACCACTGCCCTCTTCAAACGTACCAGAATAAGGTAGTTCATCAACATCATAGCAATCAAGAGCCACTCTTTCTACAATTCTGGCTGCTATTCATCACTTGGAATTGGATATTAGGTCATAAAAATGTATATGGCTCCCCTCACAGAAGTTACAACCAGTTGAGTTTCCATGGAATTTTTATGTTCTCTAAACTCAAAACCTTATTTGTGTGGCAAGCTCAGCATCCAATGCTTCACTTTTATAACTGCCGGAATTACTCAAAGCCATGCAACAGTGAAGCAATAGATAGAAGGAGTGATCCTTCACAAGCTGTTGGGGAGTTCTAGGAACCCACCTGACCTTGGCCTCCAATGGGTCAGAATGGGGCTAAGACTTTGTCTCTTGCATTAGACTTTTTTTTCTCCTGTGTACCTAGATTTACCTAGGAATTTGAAAGCTGGGTCCAACTATTTTTTTTATAAACCACTATATTTTCTCCTGAAAATGCGACAATAACTTGTTATTGTGAAAAACTTATTTTGGAATTTTACTTTCTTTTAGAAATCTTTCCATCAGCTCAGACTGATTGCTTCAAAATACCACAGCCATGCTGGCCTTTAAAGCTGACATATTTACATCCACCTTTTATCTGAGCTGAATTTCTTCATGTTTCTTCTTTACCATTGGAACACATGTGAACATCAATGTTTATGTAAAAATATACTTTTCAAAATTCAAAGATTCAGATAAAATTGGTATGTTCCATTTTTCCAGGTTAGCAAGGCCCCACTCTCTTTAAGACCCCTGGAGGCTTGGTCTTTCAAAATTCCCAGAGAATTCTTTTTATAGCGCTTTTGATAGGAGGTACTAACGTTTCAGTTTGTTCTGGGCCCTGATTCTCCTAATGGACCGAGGGAAATCTTACCTGTGGTTCTCAGGGGCTGTGTCCTATGATTCATGAATCTAGTATGTTGTTAATTTCCCCATCACTGTGACAAAATGCCTGGCAGAAATGACTTAAGGGAGGATTTAGTTTGTCTCATTGTTTCAGAGGGCACACGGCAGCTTACCAGGGAAGTCCTGGTGGAGCTCATGGTAACGGCACCAGCTATGGAGGCCTGTACAACTGAAGAATCCCACTCCAGGCAATTGTTCAAGCTCTTCTATAAACACGGGAATGGGAAGGCTTTCATGGGAATTTCATGAAATGTGCAACAGAAACAAAAGAGAACTAGACAGAAACCAAGGCAAGTATGTCCTCGAGAGACCTGTCTTTAGTGACTCACTTCCCCTAGCCAGGTCCATCCTTCTAGAGGCTCTCCAACCTTCAAAATAGCACCAAAAAAGTTGGGGAGCAAGATTCAAAGCAGGGGATTGTGGAGGGGGCATTCTGTATTCCAACCCTAACAGATCTTAGGATGGCATTCCTATAGTGTAACTTTAAGCAGAGGCTGGACCCCACAGCATTTCTGCAGGAAGACTGGTTTTAAAAAAAGTTAAAAAAAATTAAGCACCAGTTTTATTTTTGACTTTAAATCCATTGATAGAAACACATTGTCTTGATAGATCATTTCATTGTAGCATCTTTTAAGCTATTTCAAGTGCTTCATGCAAGCAGGAACATATAGGTATTAAATCCCAAATTACTTTGTTTCTTACAACATTAAATATTGTCAAGTGAAAAGCAAGTAATCACTTATATGAAACATAACACTTATGTGAAACATAAAAGTTGTGGCTTTTCTGATTTCCAATGGCTAATGCCTGTAATCATGGGGTTTAATTAATTAATTTTTGGTTTTTGAGACAGGGTATATAACTATATACCTCTGGCTACCCTTGAACTCACTATGTAAAACAGGCTGGCCTTGATGCTACAGAGATCCACCTGTCTTTGCCTCTTTGCTGGGAGTAAAGGCATTTGTCACAATGCTTAGCTATTATTATTATTATGAAAGAAATGTTGTTACATGGAATGGAATGATCCTCTTCTTTTGTATCTCTCCTTTGAGAGCAATTTAAAGATGAATTCTTTAGGTTTTTTTTTCCCTTATCATTTTTGTGATTTCTTTGTAACTGTCTACAAAAGGGAACTCTGGTGGAATCTTGTTTTAATTCATTGAAGAAAAATACAAGAGGAAAATTAAACTCTTCCCTGTGGGTAGGTTACTTAGTTAACAAAGAGTAATTTGCTTTATTTGGATTATGGATTCATGCCAGAAAAAGTAAAAATGAAGATTCTCTTTGTAAACAGGAATTTTTGGAGACACATGTAGTCAGACTTTCTTTGGACCAACAACTCCCAAATAATGACACGGAGACTTCGTATTAATTATAAAAGCTTGGCTTTAGCTTAGGCTTGTTCCCAACCAGCTCCTATAATTTAAATTAACCCATTCCTATTAATCTATATTCTGCCACATGGCTTATTACCACTGCTTGGTACTTTGCATCCCATTTCCTCCATGTCTGGCTGATTCATTCCCAGAGTTCCTATCTCTGCCTGGAAGTCCTGCCTATCCTCTCCTTCCTAGCTATTGACTGTTCAGCTCTTTATTAAACTAATCAGAAGGTGCCTTGCCAGGGACACATCTTCACAGTGAACAAAAAGATTATCCTACAACAGACATATCAGTTCCATTAAGCTGTAGATGTGAGACAGAGCACACATGTAGGGCTTTTGCAGGAGAACAGCATGGATGAATCAAAATGTGTATGAGAATCTTATTTAAAATGTTTCTAGACTTGCCTGTGGTTACATTTGTAGCATAACGTTGCTAATACACATTTTATCCTCAATTTCCTGGGTTGGTGAGAAGAAAGAGAGAGCAAAGATGTGTAATAAAATCTTTGCATGAAATTGATGCACATAAACTCATGTAGGAATGTACACATCAACACAACTAATGCACATACGTATTTAATTTAGTATAGAAATGGCAAACAGTCATTGTCTGTAGAAGTGATGCTGGTGAAGGGAGGTGAAGAAGGAGACTGTCATTTTACAGTTTTCTATTATTTTGGCTCTTAAATTCTTTTGTTACTGGAATTATTGCTTCGATTAATTTTTTTTTGTTTTTTTGAGACAGGGTTTTGCTGTAGCTTTGAATGGTTAAACCTTTTAAATCAGTTTAAATGTACAGCGTACATAAAGAATGTTGTCATGGATGTTGAGGTGCAGGTATGTGGGTCCACACAGGTCCATGAGAAAAAGACCCAGAGACACTTTAGAATAAACTTAACCTTTGCAGCCGCAGGGGTCCCCAGCCTCTGTGGACTGAAGCACATTCCCTTCATCCAGGGCATTTTATTTTTTCCCCTGTTTACACTTTAGCCAGTTGATTTCCATATGCTCAAAACAACCTGAATGAAACTTCCACAAATACAATGCCAAGTGCAAATACCTGATTCAGGAGGTACTGTGGTTTTCTGTGTTGCCCCCTAATCAAATTTTACATAGGTTTTGTATCAATGGGAAATTCTCCGACAAGATTCACACATGGCGACAAAAGGTATCTGTAACACAAAGGATGGATTAGGGCTGGGTGCTAACTCCCGATCTAGGCCAGGTGTGGCCCAGTGGGGTTATGGCTAGTCTCTGGTGCCAGGTCAGCAGAAAACTCTACTACAGAATGTCCCTTACTTAAGTTGGCTATACTATGTCAAGTCACAAAGTGACACTAAAGTATTATTAACACTTGAAATTGTAGTAAGTTACAGTTCTGTTTCAACGTAGCTTTACTGTGTTGAACTGGGATGGACTGAAAGTTGACAACAGCTATGTATAAGAGAGTTATATTTGCATAATATATGAAAGAGAGGAACTGTACATGGGATACCCTGTCCCCAATCTGTTATGAGATTTATGTAACTTAAGAAGTAGCTTATACTTGATAACATTTCCTGAACAACATCTGTGGTGTCTGATAACCTAGATTTACTTTATGTTTCCCCTTTGTGTTCACAAGGTAATCATGATCAGGGTTACGTGTATCTCTGTGGGGGCATGAACAGCGCAGACCACAGCTTCCACAGGTCCCGATTTACCAGAACTGTCCATATCGTAGATCAGACAGAACTGTCAGTTCTCCAAAGATCACTACCATGAAGTGGTTAACAGACAGAGAATATGACGAAAATACAACGAAAGTGTTCACCTCAAGGGTCTCTTCCTTCACCCAGGCTTATGCAGATTTTTGAAAACTGACATGTTTTTCTCAGATAATGCAAAACCTTCAATTTTTGTGCTTTCTAAGTGTCTTTACACCATGAATTCTGCAAGTACCTAAGACATGACATTCCTTTTCACATCAAAATGGCTTCTCATTTCTATTATCTTGTCCTAAGACTCCTCTCTTAAGTAGGCACACTGATATCTACACTTGCATTGCTAATGCAACACAATCATGTAAGCCAAAGATCTGAGTTTCTTCAAGGAAATGACTCATTTTAAGTGCAGTAATGCCAAATCCAAAGTACCAAGAAAACACTGAAACTAAGAGAACAAATAAATGAGGCAAAACTATTAATACAATGAATCATAAATTCATCCATTGAAAGAATTATTGATTTTCCTGGGGGATATCAGGAAGTATGAATGAAATGCAAGCTTTTTCACACTGTCCAGAGTGTATCAATCACGATATTTTCTGTACAC
>PVIU01014190.1:0-52950 GCA_004026605.1 Ondatra zibethicus | reverse complement strand
GTCCACCTACTGAGACAGTGTGCCTGAACTAATGGGAGCACACCAATCCACCTGGACTGGGACTGAATGAGCATATGATCAAACCAGACTCTCTGAATGTGGCGGCGAAAGTTGGCAGATGGAGAACCCACAAACAATGACACCAGGACCTATCTCTTCTGCATGTATTATCTTTTTGAGAACCGAGTCTTTTTGAATGTACTCCTTCCTAAGCCAGGAGGGATGGGGGTGGACCTTGGACTTCCAACAGGGCAGGGCACCATGCCCTCTTTCAAGGAAGAAGGGGGAGGGAGGAGGGGTGGGGGGGTAGTGGGAGGGGACCGGGAGAAGGGGAAGAAAGGTAAAAATTTTATTTCTTTAATTATGTTCTTGAATGGAAAAAATAAAACAAAACAATGTACGGAAAAAAATAAAATAAAAAAATAAGAAAAAAAAGAGATAACATAACCAAGAAGACTTTTAAAAAGAAAGCATTTATATGAGGACTTGCTTACAGTTGCAGAGATTTAGTCCATTATTATCAGGGCAGGCAGCATGGTGGCATGAAGATAGAAATGGTGCTGAAGGAGTAGCTGAGGGATACATCCTAATCTGCTGGCCCTGAGAGAGACTCTGGGCCTTGGATGGCCTTCTGAAAATCAAAGATCACTGCCAGGGAGATAGCCTCCAACAAGTTAATATCAGTTACTCATTTCTAAAAGGGCCCCTCCCTGGTGACTAAGCATTCAAGTTATGAACCTATGTGTGTCATTCAAATTTAAGAAAATCAGTTTCTAAGCAAGTTATGTCTACTAAAGTTTCCTCTAGCCTGACTTTTAATCAGCGATAAACAACACCTGGAAATTCATCATTGTTTATTTGTCTCTGGTGGCAAACAGATTTGTATATGTTCTGAAATTAGCTGTCTTTATGACTGAGAAAACTATTACTTTCATAAGTCAGTCTGAATAATGAAAAATAACCTTGTGTTATTTCTATTCATCAAAATTATACATTTAAGGAAAAATCATCTTTCTGAACATCCACAGCTATATGTGTGCCCAATAGATGGAATATTTACATTAGATAAACACACAGCAATGGGAAAACACCCATAGCAGTTCTTAATGTAGAAAAAAAGTGGCACATGAAAGAAATTACAGACAAAAAAATAACTGGTTTCCATAGCCAGTGACCCCATGGACTTTGCCTAGTGGAACTTCCCAACATGGAGTCATTCATCTCATAGGATGACCTGTTGAACATTAGTTGCTACCTGCTGTATACTCCCATGGCAGCTCTCAGCAATTTCAATTAAATAAACTTATTTAATTTGTGACCATTTGTGACTATCTCCATTCAATAAACATACTGTCTCCTAGCTTAAACTTGTTTAATGTTATTTAAATTCTTCATTACAGTTCATAGGTGAGAAATATTTCAGAAACTCTGTGTGCTGGAATGTGACTCTTCACATTCTGTCAACTCTATCTAGGCTCAATCTCCTTGATCTATTGTCTGATTATAGATAAACATTAATCTATTTACAGTATTCTTAATTTCTTCCTTTAAATTTCCACAAGCAAATCTTACTTGTTGCTCACTATCTGCAATATATATGTATATGAAAATATATATTGCATATGTGTGTATACATATATTTTAAAACACACATGAAGTCTAACATGATATTAATTACCTTGTTGTGGTTGGAAGCTACATAGTTTTCTTAAGATACAGAAATCATTATTCTTCTGTGATCTTCTTATGAAGAGATTTTCTTAGGACCCATGAAAATAATTGTAGAACATGACCAAGGAAAATCTTATACCAATATTAGTCAATTTAACACAGTCATTGCAATTGATTCAAAATAAAAATGAATGTATAGTCATCATTGGAGTATAAACTAGAAAACTAAGAGTTCTCTGATATAACAACTTGATATTTTATACATGAAGCTCCCATTCACAGAGGTAAGGTTAGTGAGCAACACATAAATGTTTTTCATCTTGAATTTCAAGTTGAGAAATATAGAACCAGGCCACCAGTGGTGGAGCATGCCTTTAATCCCAGCACTTGGGAGGCAGAAGCAGGTGGATATCTGTGAATTCGAGGCCAGCCTGGTCTACAAGAACTAGTTCCAGGACAGACTCCAAAAGCTACAGAGAAACCCTGTCTCAGAAAACCAAGAGAGAGAAAGAGAGAGAGAGAAAGAGAGAGAGAGAAAGAGAGAGAGAGAGAGAGAAAGAGAGAGAGAATCTACAATGTCTCCAATATATCAAAAATATATGTCTGCTATTTATAGGAACAGAACTAAATGGTGTAGATAAATGACTTGCCTTTTAAGGAATAAAACACTATGGTTTTAACCAGATTATGTAGTCAGAATTATGACTACAGAGCTCTTTGTGATTCATACAAGATAGCCAACATTATTATTATGCATTCTGCTTTGGTCTAGGAATCTAAGCAGAGATGATTTTGAAGAAACAGGTCACAGTGATATTGAATGGGACAAGTATTGATACTTTCACTGAGGTTTCATTTTACTTAGTGAGTTCACAAATAAACCATTTAATGGGAAATTGTGAGTCAAAACCGAGTACAAAATGTTGGTTCTGAGTGTAGGGTTCCCCGTGAAGTCAAAATTCACCAAAGTACCTCACACAAAGTGGTGTTCTTTGGGGGAACAATACAGTTATAGATTTCTATGACTTCTATGTTCTAAGGGCAGATATTTCTGGTGATCAGGCACTAATGTGTCTTCCATTAGCTACTTTTAAAAGTACATACTAATGCCTAATGCCTCTGATGTAGCTTCTCTAGCAGCCTCTTGTGATTTGAACAGCATGAATTGATTCCACATGGAGAAAGCCTCTCACATTGTAAACCAGTGAAATTAAGTTTATGAATTTGAAGAGCTGAAAAACTACCTCTGGGACTGAGGAAAATGTGAGAATAAGCCCAGGAAGCCATGGTTCCTTTTTCATCTTCCTTCATACTTACTAGACCCTGTCATCCTGCTGGAAAAGGAAGGCTTATATCATACCGGTTAAAAGCTGTGAATGTGACCTATATAATTCTTGAACAATTTAAGTTGAAATGGCTCCTTTTAATGTCTTCTGAAAGAAAAAGCTAAAGCTTCATTTCCAAGAGAGATGTCATGGTCAAAACAAGTGTACCAAAAGACAAAATTGAAATGCATAAAGACGATAGCACTAGGAAAGTTGTCTGAACATATCTGGTCACTCTCTAAAATAGCCTCTTCTTATTCAAATCACCAGAAACACGTGTGTGTATGTCTATGTGTCTATGTGTTCATTTATATAATAAACAATGTTATTTTCAATCATAAGAATATACAATTTGCTTGTAGGAACAAAGCATTGACCTTAAAAATAGCCAATTTGAGATTGTTATAATATAAATAATTTTCTCACTAAAAACAAGACATTTTTGCTTGTGTCGAAATTTATTTCTCTCTAGTTTACTAAAGATAATGAATTATGATAAAGTTTAATAGTCTTAGCCTCTTACTTTAATTAGAACAAAACAAGGAAAGGACAAACCAGACAATTACCCTGTTTTACACTCAAATATATCAGGTGTCAAATAAAATGTTGTTGAAACACACTTAAATCACAAATCAGAAGAATGAAATTCTAAGACGTTTGAATTGTTTAGTACATAAAAATCCACTCTCCATGTTTGCATGCCAAGTATACAAAATTTAGTAGAAAAAAAGAAATTGGGCCTAATTTACTGTCTCTCGAAGAGACTGCATTATAAGAAGAAAGAGTTTGGCTCATTATACAGCCAAACCATAAGATTTTAACTATAACATAATTTGTTTGACTTGAGTATGTAGTGATTAAAGAGAATGAGCAATTAGATGAACTGATTGACTTAATAAGGTTTCTCTGGCAATTGTAAAAATATAACTATTTCAATATTTTAATGAAGTTTTCTGTCCATTAAGGAGTAGACAATACTGAGCATTCATTTTGTTTTTCTAATCGAAAGATATTAATGATCAGGCTTATGGAAGGCATGTGTTTTCCTTGATGCTTTGCAAGAGTAAATAAGAAATAGACAATGTCAGACTCATACAATCTGAATTACTGCTGAGGAAGAATAGGGAACTAGAAGATGAGGGGAAAGTGTCCTTAATTTTGTTCTCTTCATGATAGAGCAGTGAATCATGATATCATCCATAGAGCCCTGCTCAATGTTTTTTATCAATGTTCTAGGACCAAAGTAAAGTTTGGGACATTACTTTTCAGAGTATGGGAGAAAGCAGAATGCCCATTTGTCAAGCAATTATTTTCTCTGATTGTTACCCTTGTCATATATCTTTCTTCACAAATGCCATGCTGTCCTTCAAGAAGCTCATTAATGAACTATATGAAAGAAAAAATCACTATTAAGTCACTGAAAGTTTTGGCTTAACCATGAAAATGTTTGCTGATATCCAACTGAATTAATTCTCAAGATACAAACAGTCAATATTTACTATTCAAATTCCAAGTGAATTGACACCATTTAATTTGGAATATTTTTGTCAAAGGCTCAAAGAAACCCTTTTAGCTATTCTTTACTATTTTCATGAAAAAATATGTCAAGTAAAATAGAATAATGCTTTGCAAGTAATAGAAAGCAATATAAATACTAGAGGGGCATGAGACCAGTTTTCCCAAAAGCAAGGTGAGACGACATTAGGCATTTTCATTCTGTAGAAGCTCCTTATATTCCTTTTGCTTTAGAGTACTGACTGAATTGGAGAAATGTCACTTTAGAAGGTATATATAAGGAAGGATGCTTTTAACTACTGCTGTGATTGTGCTTTGGATGACCTACTACCTACCTTTCAGAAACTAATAAATTGGGTCAGCAAGATGGTTCAGCGGGTAGAAGCAGAAATGCAAAGACTAGAGTTCAGATCCCTAAGGAACATGTAATAGCTAACGAGGGTAGATCCTCCTGAAATTCCAGGTGCTTCAATAGGAAAACAGAAAACAATTTTCTGTGATACCTGTGGACCAAAAGTTGAAATTATATTCTGTCTTACACATGTACACTGAAGAAGGATGCTAAAAAGAAATTCCACACTAGCTCAGAACTGAGTATAATAAAGGGTTATTTATTTAGGGGTCGACTCACAGATCTCAGCCCTCTGCATGAATGGGGAAACAGGAGCCAAATCTAGCAGCCAGAAGACAGAGGGAGTGCGTACTTTACATAGACATTTATAGTATAAGATGCCACACACAAGTGGGCTGGTAACTTCGGCTACTGACTGAAGAAGTTCCTACAACATCTCTCCCTTTAGGTTAAATAAGAGAGTTCTAAGCATAATACAAAACTATATAAAGCAAGAACAAATCAAGTATAAAAGTTAGAATTATAACCAGCATAAACAATATCAAGCAAGAAACATGTGATTAATGTTTCAATAATTGTCCTATCCTAAGGAGTCTAAATATTGATTATAAATAACTTAACCAAGTCATGAGTAGAAAGTAACTGTGAACAACTAGTCTTCAAACCCATCGAAGACCTGAGAAGAGAAATAATATTACTTGAGTAAGCAAAAAGTACAATCAAGAAATTTCCAAAATGTGCAACGGATGACAGAGACAATTGGCTACCTGCAAAATCACTCAAAGTCACATTTGCAACATTAGAGCAATCAAATTTGGCCTAGAGTAACTGACAAACCATTTTCAGAGGCAGGAAGTTTTTCAAAACCATCTTACTCTGTCTTAGCAAGATTTGACAGTGTTTTTTCTTGTATCCTGCTTGTCCTGTCCAGACATCATGCATTTTGTCAGTGATCAATGAATGGGCAGTTCCTTGCCCAAAGGCCAGTTTTTCCAAGAAGAAAACAATCTCCAAGTGGAGTGTCCTCAGTGCTCAACATTTTCTCAGGAATAGATTGTTGCTTCCAGGAACAATCGTGTCTCATGTCAAAAGAACCCTATGTTATTTAAATGCCATATTCTACACACTTTGAAGTGGTTGCAGAATACAAATCTTTGTATTTCTGTGTATGGAAAGAACCTGATTAGTCTAACTATAAGTATGATAAACATGTATGATTATTGACCAATAATTCTTAATACTTATATAGCTGAAATACTAAGACTTCATATTAGAATATTAAACAATCTTTAAAGAACTGTGCAACAAATAAGGACAATTACTCAAAATCTAAACAATGTATAAGTATCTTGATCAGTGGTAGAAATATATATTGCAATATGATAAATATATCCTAAAATTTTATCAATATACAAAATTTCTTAAGCAGAGGTAGAAGCATGCATGCATACAATATGACAAAATAACTTTGTCTAAGTGTAAAAATATTGTAGACAGAAATAGGAACATAATCAATATAGATAGAATTTATATCAATATACAAGAATGTATACCAATGTAAATTGCCTATAAATAATAGCTCACAATTATTCACCCTATTACTCACTATCTTTGTTAGTGTAAGATCACGCTAACCTATCTTTTATCTGACACAATTTTCCTCTTTTTTTCAAAGGGATCCCTGAGCCTACATAATTTCCACCAAAACCCCCAACCCTATACCAATTATAATCAACTCCTAATTGATGTCCCTAACCCTGAGGACAAACTTTGCTGGGATAGGGGATGTTGTCTTCTAGAATTCTTTCCAGCTGTCATGGGGGTGATGTTATTTTATGGGATCATGTGAAAGTAAAATGATGGTTAAGTATCAAGATTACCATCCGGTATAATTGCAAATAGTCCATGAGTATTTAGAAAGGTTTTCCTGAGGATCCTATTTGGACTCTGGACCAAACGTTGTAAGAAGGTGCACCACTGCAGCTAACAATGTTGTAACCATCTTGAGCAGCTGGTACCTGAAAATAGTCTTATAGTAGAGCTATCAGCAACATGATATCATATCAACCAGGCAGAGTTGTTGTTGTAAGGCCCCATCTTATTCCCGGAATCTTCAAAGATTACTGCAGGAAAATTTGTTTCTAATTGTGGAAAAACTAAACGTTTATATAGATATATTTTCAATGAAAGGTATAATAGAGACAAAAAATAAAAATGGGGAAAAATAAATTTTTTCATAAATTCTTTTTTCTTTCTGTCCCATGCCAGAGGGATCCTGTCATGATACAAAAACTCTGAATTATTCTTTAAACAACATGCTTGCATTTAGAGAAGGACAGAGCCATTGTCCAACTCCAAAGCCAGCTTTGATTTTTAAGTGAATCATGTCTATTATTTTAGTAGTCTAGTAGGCAGCATATATATGTATATATTCAGTGATTCTACCCTCAGATGACCTTTCCTCATAAGTCATAATTCTCTTTTCTTGGTGGTGCTATCTGGAGAGTTATTTTTCCTCTTTAGGCATCTAGATGTAGAGGGTCTCTTGACTTTTTGAAGATGAGTATTTTCCTGCAAAGACAAGAGCAGAACACTGCCTCAACCCTTATGAGGTCCTTACCACTTCTAAGGGTGTCACCTCTGTGGATAAGCCATCATTTCTCTTTCTCAAGAGATTTCCCTTTTTAAAACCGAATCTTTATTAATTTTGATGGTATTGATAGGTTTTCTGCTCCTGTGGAAACAAGAGAAAAACTTCTTCTCCAAAGTACCACATCTCCTGCTTTCCATTGTGAGGTCAACACATAATTGAAATACACCATCTGACGTAATTCAGAATTTTTTCTATTATCCAATGTCTCTCTGCTGATGTTGTTCCTTTCTCATTAGCGTTAAAAAAAGTCAAGGTTTAAAAAAAAGCATTATGCAATCTATTTCTGGGAGTATTTTCCATCCCTTTATGTTTGTTTAACATATCCTCTATAGTTCAATTTGATCTTTCTATAACTGCCTATATCTTTCTATAGGATTGATTGTGTGGTATACCTGTAATATTCTTCATATTATAATAAGCAAAAGTTGTTTCATTTTCTTAGAGACATATGCGGGACCATTATCTGTCTTTACTTGCACAAGTATAATCGTGATGGCCATAACTTCTAATAAATATGTGATTACTGAATCGGCCTTTTTTGAGCTTAAGGCAGTTGTCCACTGAAAACCTGAATATGTGTCAATGGTGTTGTTTACATATTTTAATTTTCCAAAATCTGCAAAGCTGAAGAAATCCATCTGCTAGATTTCATTCCTTTGAGTACCCTTTGGGTTAATCCCTGCCTGTAGCAGTGTTTGGTTATAGAAAGAGCAAGTATGACATCTCTTTATAAATCTCCTTACATGTTGTCATGTAATAGAAAACTAATTGCTTAAACATTTGCTATTAACATTATGTTTCTTATGAAATTCTGAGGCCTTCAGCACACTTCCAATCAATAATCAATCAATTTCTTCATTACCATTTGCCAGAGGACCTGGCAGAACCATATGGATTGGATGTGTGTTTTATATAAGGGACAACGCCTATTTCTGAAAATTTCTTGAACCTGTATGAATAATAAAGTCAATTCTGTATCACCTGGTATAAATCCAGTGGTTTCATTATGTAAGGCAACTCTTTCTGCATATTGTGAATCAGTTCAATATTGAGAGGTTCTTTAAAATCCTTTAGTACCATGAGAATAGCATATATTTCTGCCTCTTAAACAGAATTATAGAGGCTTTTTTCCACCTTATTTATATCTTCTGATTTGTAACCTGCCTTTCCTGATTTATTTGCATCAGTACAGAATGTATGGGCTCCAGTTATTGGTGTGTCATGTACAATGTGGGGAAGGATCAAAGTAGTTATCTTTATAAAGTTAATTCTATCACTTTTGGGATTATTACAATTAATATCTCCTAAAAAATAAGCAAAGCTATTTACAAAGGTTCATTATCTTCCCATAACTTTCTAATTTCATCAGTAGTAAAATGCACTATAAACTCTGCTAGCTCTATTCCTGCTAGTTGATGAAGTCTCAATTTTAATTTAATAATTAATTAACAGACCTTTTCCATATAAGTTTTTAATTTTTTACTTGGTTTATGTGGTAAAAAATATCCATTCTAAGATAAAATCTTCCCTTTGTTTTAAAATTTATGTAAGGGAATTATGAAAAGCCATATGACTAGAACACAATTAAGATTTTGATTCACTCTATCCACATATGCCTCCTGTAATTTTTCTTCTATGACAATCAGTTTCTTTAAAACTATTTAAATTAATAGTTAATTCCTTAAAACTATTTAAGCCTTTGTCACCATCTAAGGTTTTCTTTAAATCAACTGTTAGATCAGATGTTATCCCAACATCTGGTCATAGACTGGAAATGTCTCCTAGCAATCTTTGAAAATCATTTAAAGGCCTAATCAGTCTCTACTAAGTTGTGCTTTTTGTATTCTAATTTTCTGTAAACCTATTTTATAACCTAGAGAATTGACAGAATCTCTGCTCTGTATTTTTTCAGGAGCAATTTGTAACCACATATTGGTAAAATTGTCCTTAATTCTTCAAACATTCTTTCTAAGTCTCTATGTTTGAGTCAGATAGAAAAAACTGGCATCCATGTAATGGTAAATTATAGATTCAGAAAATTGATTACATATTATTTTCAATAGCAGACTTACAAACTATTGTCACAGGGCAGTGATATTTAGCATTTTCTTTGGGAGGATGGTCCACTAGTATCTCTTAGTAGGCTGAGAATTACTATAAGTAGGCCCTGTGAAGGCAAACTTTTCTCTGTCCTTTTCTTGTAAAGGTATAGTGAAGAAACGATCTCTTAAATCAATAACTATAAGAGGCCATCATTTTGGTAATAGAGATGGCAGAGAAATTCCAGATTGTAGAGGGCCTATAGGTTGAAATACCTTGTTTACAGCTCTTAGATCTATTACCATTTTCCATTTACGAGATTTCTTTTTAACAACAAATACAAGTGAATTCCAAGGGCTGGTTGATTCTTCAATATGGTGAGCATCTAGTTGTTTTAGTACCAGCTTTTCTAAAGTCTGCAGGTTGTTGTCTCTTAAAGGCTATTGTTTAACCCATTTTGGTTTCTCAGTTAACCATTCTAAAAGTAGGGCTGTTGGTACCTCTAAAGGTTTGCTAGTTGCTTTGTGCTCTTGTACAGCCAGAATGGCTGGGGACATTTGTGTATAGTAACTAATAATATCCTTCCCAGAAATATGAGTTTCTAGGACTACAGGAATGTGAATCTGTGTGTTCCATTGTTGCAGCAGGTCACAACCCCATAAATTCACTACAATATTAGCCACATATTGCCTCAGATTTCTTCTCTGTCCTTATGGCCTTATGCGTTCAACCCATATCATGCTTTATTTCACTTGAGATAGGGTTTTAAGTCCTAGTAATTGAATATCTGCATCTTGAAGAGGTCAGTTTGGATGCCAAGATTCTGGAGTAATGATACTCACATCCGTACCGATGTCTATCAAACCCACAATTACAATGTCATTTATATGCACTCTTACCTTTGGTCTTTGATCATTTATAGAAGTCTGTTAGAATATATGTTTTCTATTTCCTATTGTTTTTTTAATTTATCCTCCACATATATTCTATCATCTAGAACAATATGGATTTTTACAGCAGGCACTGAAATAATTCCACACTGAATTAATTTTCCTGGTGAGATATGTCCTCCACAGTGACTATGAATGACTGGGCCACTTTTGGCATGGGCTCCTGCAAGAGGATACCCAACGAGTTTCCCAATGGTATCAGGTTGCCTTGTATATCTTTTTGTTGATCTGCATTCATTGGTTCTATGTTTGACTTTGCCACATCTTCTGCATATTTCAGAATATTGAGGCCTTCTATCTTGACATTCCCAGAGGAGACATTATTTCTAGGAATTCCTTGTCTACAATCCCTTCTCAGATGTCTTATTCTATCACAATTAAAACATTTGACATTTTGATATCTTCTTATACCTTTGGAAATTGCTTCTTATACCCAACACTCAGTATTACAAAGGTCTCAATGTTTACTGTATGTAGGATCCATTCATCGATTGGTGCTGATCTAACCTTTAAAGGCCCAAGTATCTTTTTGCATTCTAAGTTGGAATTTTCAAAAGCCAGAGATTCAGTAAGTACTCATCTAGCTTCTGGGTCTGTTATTCCTATTTGTATAGCCTTAGTTAATATTTGTAAAAAGTCACTAAAGGGTTCTCCCTGGTCCTGTTTAACTCTGGTATATGATTCAATTCATTTTCTTGTTTACTAAATACTGTCCCAAGCATTTAAGGCTGCTTTGTAGCATAAGGATAAGATTTGTTCCTCATAAAGTGCTTGAACCTGTGGGTCAGTATAAGTGCCCTCACCAAGAATTTGATCTTGGGAAGTCTTAAGTCCTTTTGCTTTTCCTTCTTGTTTTAAAATTTTTGCCTCTTCTCACAAATAACATTTCCACAGTAGTTTTGATATCCATCATCCAGAACTGCTGAAACTAATTGGAGACAGATGTGTGGGGTTGCCCTAATGCTAGATGCCCATGTCTTTTCTATCTCACTAACAAATGCTGAATTCAAGGCATAAGATACTACTGCTTGCTTAATTTCTTTTAGAACAGTCATTCCTATAGGTATCTATCTACATTCTTTGGATCCTTTTGGGCATTTAGAACTTGATGCATTTTCAGAGTTGATTATAGGGTAGGAAGCTAAAACTCAGGGAAAGTCACCTCTGACAGGTACTGGCAATGTTAAATCTTGTTTTGTACCTTCTTTTTCTGCTCATCAACTCCAGTAATGTTCTCAATTGTTTCATATCTTTTTACTACTGTCTTTGTAAAGCCTGAATCTCTTGGCCTGTTTATATTTCTAGTATTTTATTGAGACACCTAGCCTTTGGTCCTCATTTTGCACATGTGATTCCAAGGCATGAAGTTTTTTCTTTAAAGATAACATCTCATTCTTAGACAATTTTTGGATACTGTGTAGATTGCCTTTCTGGAGAGATACTCTATCTGTTAACCTATCATAATTTTTAACAGATTTTGCTTGTCAAATTCGACAGTTTGAATTCTTTCAGATAATTTCTTAGTACCCTTTTATATGGATTCGATTTTGTCTGTTAAATTATTGTTGTCCTTTTCAATAGTATTTATTTTTTCATGTAACTTTTGATTTTCAGTGGTATTAATCCTGTCAGCCAGCTGTTCATTATTAGTCTGTAAAGACTGTATCACTTTTAAAAGTGCCTCATTTTTGGCTCTTATATCAAACCATTTTCTTAAGGATATAATATGAAAACAAAAACTTAGTCCAATATCCAATAAATGGATGTATCAGAAAAACCATGTAAGTCTTGCAGAATACAATCCATAGTATAAGTAGAAAGGTTATTAAATCCTGAATCAAAATATTTTCTGCAATTGTATAACTTTCGAGTTTATTGATTTAATTATTAACCAAATAGTTACTTTAGTTATGAGATTTTGGTAAATTATTGTAGGTTTAACAATTGTCCAGCAGGTGTCACGGTTGCATTTGTATGGTGAAAGCAGTGATGCGACTTGCTGCTGCATGAATAGTCATGTGCCACTTTCGTTTCCCGCCTTGGCTCCTGGTTAAATACGGACAAATATGCTTTGCTTGACAACTTAAAGGCAATTAAATCAATTCCATGTACGTACCAAGGAGCCCAAAGCTCACAGGCATGCAGGAGGGAAATTGGCAGTTGAGGGATGCATGCACGAGCCCGGGAAATTTCCAAGTCACAGCACTGAACCCTGCTGTAGTGGGGTTTTGCAAAAAACAAAACAAAACAGCCTTAGTAGGTGAAATGAAGCCATGCAGATGGGGTGGGAGACCTTTTGGATGTTGGACCTTTTGGGCCTTTCAGACCAGTCCACGCAATAGGTGTGGAGTTGGGATCCACATGGGAGCCAGAGGAAGAAAGACACTCAAAGAAATCCCATAAGAGCTTTGAATTGAGTTTAATAAAGGGTTATTTATTTAGGGTTGACTCACAGATCACAGTCCTATACACACATGTGGAAACAGGAACAGAATCCAGCAGCCACAAGAGAGAAGGAGCATGTACTTTGTATCAGCATTTAAAGTATAACATGACATGACCATGTGAGCGGGCATCTTAAAAGCTACTAGCTGAAGGTGTTCCTATATACACTGTGGTTCGCATGTGCCTATGTATGTATGTGCATGGGCACACACACACAAACACACACACCTACACAAACACAGATGTGGGAGGAGGAAAGGAGGGAGAGATTAAAAACAATGATTATTAGATTTTGCTTTTATATCTACTTTCTTTTAACATTTATGGACCTGAGTGAGTCAGATTTCATTTTGATGGCAACCCTGAGTGCATTTTTGTGACCATAATACACAGGTCAGCTAGACAATATTTAAATGTAATAATCAATGAGACAAGTGTTACTTTTCAACGTTCCTATGTGAAAGTTGCAAGCAAAATTTAAGCAACTTGCTCTAGGCAACATAATTAATAAAAGGGAAGTTTAGGTTAAAATCTGGTTGCAGGACTCTACACTTTTTAAGCTCATGGTAGTATCAGAATCATCCTTTTTTGCATATAGCAATGAACTATGTCCAAATCAAGCCAATGTGAGAAATATGTTGTTTAGCTTTTCAGCAAAAATTCAACTCGTTTATTCCTTAGAACCTTGGGGGTGCTGACATCTGGGTACATAACGCTTGTTGCTTCATTCTAGAGATCTTTTATCAAAGAAACAGAGACTACAGAAAGATAAGAAAGAAAACATCAGAAGGTGCTGTCATGCCACCTTGAACCCTTACCCAGAAGATCGTCATTTCCCTTGTTAAAAACAAAATAAAAAATAAAAATTAGATGCTGAAAAAGCTTCTGAAAAAATGCAACATCACTTCATGATAAAGATCTTGGAGAGAGCAAAGATACAAGGAACATACCTAAGCATACTAAAGCCAATATACAGAAAGCCAACAACCAACATCAAACTAAATGGAAAGACACTCACAGTGATCCCACTGAAATCAGGAACAAGACAAGGTTGTCCACTCTCTCCATATCTATTCAATATAGTCCTTAAGGTCCTAGATAGAGCAATAGGGCAACAAAAGTTCAAGGGGATGCAAATCAGAAAAGAAGAAGTTAAATTCTCACTATTTGCTTTACTTTAAGGTACTTTACTTAAGAGAGCCCAAAATTTCTACCAAGGAACTTCTACAACTCATAAAAATTTTTGGTAATGTAGTAGGATACAAGTAACTAAAAAAAGTACACAGATGATAAATGGGCTGATAAAAAAAATCAGAGAAACATCACCATTCACAATAGCCACAAATAGCATAAAATATCTCTGAGTAACTTTAACCAGACAAGTGGAAGACTTGTAAGACAAGAATTTTAAATCTTTGAAGAAAGAAACTGAAGAAGACACCAGAAAGTGGAATGATCTCCCAAGCTCTTGGGTAGGTAGAATTAACATAGTGAAAATGCCAATCTCACCAAAAGAAATCTACAGATTCAGTTCATTGCCCATCAAAATTCCAACAAAACCTTTCACAGACCTCAAAAGAAAGGTACACAACTTCATACGGAAAAGCAAAAAACCCAGGATAGCCAAAGAAATCTTGAAAAAAAAAAAACAGAATTTCTGGAGGCATTACAATCTCTGACTTCAAACTCTACTACAGAGCCACAGTACTGAAAATAACCTGGTATTGGCATAAGAACACACAGGAAGACCAGTGGAACCAAAACGAAGACCCGGATATTAATCCACACACTAAAGAACAGCTGATTTTTGACAAAGAAGCAAAAAATATAAAATGGACAAAAAACATATTTAAAAAATTGTGCTTCCATAACTTGATATCAACTCTAGAAGAATGAAAATAGATCCATATCTATCACCATGCACAAACTCAAGTTCAAATGGATCAAAGACCTCAACATAAAGCTAGCCACATTGAACCTTGTAGAAGAGAAAGTGGGAAGTACACTTGAACGTTTAGGAGACCACTTCCTAAATATAGCCCTAGTAGCACAGACACTGAGAGAAACATTTAATAAATGGGACCTTCTGAAACTGAAATGCTTCTGTAAAGCAAAGGACACAGTCAACAAGACAAAACAAAAGCCTACAGAATGGGAAAAGATCTTCACCAACCCCATATCAGACAGAGGTCTGATCTCCAAAATATACAAAGAACTAAAAGAATTTGGTCATCAAAACAACAAGTAATTCAATAAAAACATGGAGTACAGACCTAAACAGAGAACTGTCAACAGAGGAATCTAAAATGGCTGAAAGACATTTAAGGAAATGCTCAACATCCTTAGTCATCAGATGGCATAGGAAGTCCTTCTTTCTATGTATTGCTTGTATTGGTTAATGAATCAAAAAACTGCCTTGGCCTGATAGGTGAGAACTTAGGTAGGCAGAGAGGAAGGAGATGCCATGGAGCCGGCAGAGACAGACATGTTGAATCTTTCCTGGTAGGCCACAACCTCATGGTGATATAGAGATTAATAAAAATGGGTTAAATCAAGATGTGAGAGTTAGCCAATGAGAGGGTAGGGCAAATGGGCCAAGCAGTGTTTTAATTAATACAATTTCTGTGTGCTTATATGAGGGCTAAGCTAGCTGGGTAGCCGTGATGAACAAGTGGCCCTTTCCCTTGCAACAATCAGAGAAATGCAAATCAATATGACTCTGAGATTCCATCTTCTAAGAATGGCCAAGATCACAAACACTGATGACAACTTATGCTGAAGAGGATGTGCTGGTGGGAGTGCAAGCTGGTACAGCCCCTTTACATATCAGTGTGGCGATTTCTCATAAAATTAGGAAACAACCTGCCTCAAGACCCAGAAATACCACTGTTAGATATATATTCAAAGGATGCTCAACTGTGCTATAAGAACATGTGCTCAACTATGTTGATAGCAGCATTGTTTGTCACAGCCAGAACATGGAAACAACCTAAATGCCCCTTGACCGAAGAAATGGAAAAGGAAAATGTGGCATATTTACACAATGGATTACTACATAGTAGAAAAGAAAATGACATATTGAAATTTGCAGGCAAATGGATGGAGCTAGAAAACATTTTGAGTGAGGTAACCAAGACCCAAAATTATAATATGTACTTCCTCAGAAGTGGCTTTAAACATATAGCAAAGAAAAACCAGCCTACAAATCACAATCCCAGAGAACCTAGACAATAAGGAGTACTCTAAGAGGGACATACATGGATCTAATCTATTGCAAAGTAGAAAAAGACAAGATCTGCTGAGTAAATTTGGAGCATGTGCACCTTTTGGGAGGGGAGAGGCAGGGAGGGGAGCAGAGAAAATGTAAAGCTCAATAAAAATCAATTTAAAAAAGTATTACAGACAACATAAAAAAAAAGAAAGTGCCATTTAACCCACAGGGTAACTAGTCCAAATATTTGTGAATTTAATAAGATTCCTTCAAAAAGAAAATATGTTTTTTGTTTTGTTAGTGAAATTTCAACACTTTACAAACTATATCTTGAAAATATTACCCTTCTTTTTTTCAATTTTTTTTCATATTCTTTTATTTTTTTTTCATTCAAAAAAATTTACATTTCCTCCCCTTCTACCAGTCCCCTCCTGCTCCCCCCTACTCCTCCTCCCTCCCCCTGCTTCCTTAAAAGATGGCATGGTGCCCTGCCCTGTGGGAATTCCAAGGCCCTCCCCACTCCATCCTGGCCTAGGAAGGTGTGCATCCAAATAGACTAGGTTCCCCAAAAAATAATACATGGAGTAGAGATAGGTCCTAGTGTCATTGTTGATGGCTTCTCAGTTTTCCCCCATTGGCAGCCACATTCAGAGAGTCCGGTTTGATCATATGCTCGTTCAGTCCCAGTGTTTATGGCTGCGTTGTGCCATTACACCAAGTCAATTAGTCATTTCTCTTGTTTACTGTCATCTTACAGAAAACAACAATATGGATGTTGTAGTTACTGGTGGCACTGGTGGTAGTGGTATGTGTCTCTGTTTGTTTTTGGGCCTGTGTCTCTGTATTCTACACTTTTCTAATCCTTGCATGTTTTATGTCATATTAGAAAATAAATAAAGCTTTGACAGCAGCAACCCTCACATGTCAAAGGGAAATCAGTATTATCTAAATGATTTGCAAGATTAATGACACCTACTTAAATTAACTGAGTAAGTGGTATTTCTGGATTTATAAGCAAAACAAAAATAATATATAATATTCAGTTTATAAATGTATTTCTCTTTGTCTAACACTACAAAATGAAAAAGAAGCAAATTTGGATTTGCCCTAGAGTTATTTGCCTATCCTGTCATGGAACATTTAATTTAAAGGTCTGTACAACACAGAGAGACTTCTATGTCAGTTCTATTTGACTTCTGATTTGTCTCTCCTAATCTTGACAACTAAAACAAGATTTCAGGCTGATAAAAATGAAATGTATGTCATTTATCACACTATTTGCTGGAAACTATGAAAACAAAGAGCAATCAATTATAGTCACTGATCCCCCAACTAAAGCATCTCTTTCCTCTTTCCCATGTGCTGAAAAACATAGTTATGTGTGCAACAATACAAACATTTTTTATGGCTACAGGAAAAGCATTGATTATCTTTGCATATTTCTCAGTGATTCCAGTAGGGGCTCACTTAAAAAGGGTCTAGCAAATGTTTCTAGGATTAATATTGCAAAATGCATAGAGTCTTTCACAACAGAAATAACAACTTATGATAATAAAATTGCTTCTCTGGAAATTCATATCTATTATCACTTTAATCTTCTTAGATATTTATATAAATGCACATTTATGTAGATAATCTTAAAATTATACTTATCTGTTTATCAAAGATCAAACAATATTTAATTTAGAAATAAGTCTTTCCAGGCCCAGAGATATAACTCTGTCATTTTTAGCTGATGAAGTAAGATCACAAATTCAAGGTCATCATGGGGTATAGAGTGAGTTAAATGGTAAAAGAATAAATTGGAGAGTCTATATCTCAAAAAGTTTAGCAAACTTCTGCACAGCAAATCACTCTCTAAGTATTTCTGCAGCTCCATCAAATTTAATATAAATTTGTAACAGCAACTGTCTACATTTGCTGTTAATCCAGCAAGGTTTCTTTTTTCATAAATGAGTGGAGGTGAGTTAATCATTCCATCACTCCCATACTGATCTGCACTATAGTCTGTCTAAACTCCTACTAGGCTTTACATTTTTGTCTTTTTCATCAATGACTGTCTGATTATTTAATAGATATTGAATGAAAATTGAAATAATTTCATTATAGTTTTTCTCACTGCTGGTCTTACTCATGGGGCGCTCCTATTTTCAAAAACCTTCATCTCTGCTCCTCTGATAATTCATTACGATTTTAATCAATGAAGAAATAAAGACACAGTCTAGGTAAATTTCTAAACCTGAATTCCAGATAAAAAATTATCAATTTCAAACATCAATGATACATCATAAACTATTGGAAACACATTGATTTGATTATCAATTGGTCAAGATTAGTCCTGATCCTGGCAATGACTCAGTAGTAAACACATATAAAAACCATGTTTCTAAGCAAAGAATAATGGACCCATGACTTGCTAACTTGCTATCGCTATGTGAATCTTACATTCATGTATAGACCACAATGCCCACCTTGAAGAACGTTGCCTTACAATTTAAAAATTTTGAATTCCACATCTCTTCACTTAGCATAGTTTGATTATATTTTTGTCTCATTCTTTTCATGCAAATTTATTTCAACTTAAGTAGATAATGGACCTGAAATCAATCAAAGAAATAGGAAAGTCAGGCTGCTATGTGATTATAAATTGACAAAAATAATTGTTAAATTATTCAGTTAATATATTATGATTCTTTTGTCTTTAAATTGTTTGACACAAAACATTACAGCTAAGACCTAACTGACTGACACTTCCTATATAATGTGAATATGTAGAATCACAGGAATCTCACAGCACTGTTTTCAGGTTTGAATGCTCAGACTGTCAGGTCTAGGCTTCTCTTTACAGGAATTTCCTCCCATTTTCAATGGCCTGGAGAAAAAAAGTACTTGTAATTGGGGGTCTTTGCAGTGTAGGCTGTCATAATGCCTTCTAGAACATCCACAATGTGTTTTACTAGAGTACACAATAATACCTAAAAATCTGCTGTGTCATGAATTAACAACATGAAAATCATTTCAAAGTTTAATTCAGAAAAATCTCTGGCATGTTGATGTGATTTTTAAAGACAATACATATTACTGATAAGTTGCCTTCTGCTTTTTGATATCCATAGAAGGAACTAAATTTAAAATAAATTGGTTTTTAGAATTCCTTTTAGAATAAAGAAAGATTGCAGTACAAAACACCAGGTACAAGTAGCTCAACATTTAGACATCATAAACTAGGAAAACTTCCATGGTTCTGAGAAACAAAGTGTTAACTATCAGATCAGCTCATGTATTTTACTAGACACCTGTATATGTTGCAATGACATGGAACCAAATTTTTGACTAAGTTTAGTTTAAATTAATGGAAGACTCATTTATGAGAAGAATGCTGATGTTTCTGAGTTAGTGCGAGTTGGAAAGAGATCACACAAGTCCTCTTCATTTCTGTGCTTCATTATGCTAAGGATAGAAAATTCTTAACAGAAGTGATTCTCACCTCACATTTTTATGATGCTGTAGCAATGATATTGTGTCTCTAAATATATCTGGGATGTGGGAAGTCCTTTTGTCTATGTGTTGCTTTTATTGGTTAATGAATAAAGCTCTTTTAGCCAGTTGGTGTAGGAGGCCCTTCTGTCTTTGTGTTCCTTTCATTGGTTAATAAAGAAACTGCTTTGGGCCCCTGATAGGGCAGAACTTAGCTAGGCAGAAAAGATAGAAATGAATGCTGGCGGGAAGATAGCAGAGTGAGAGATATGCCATGGAGCCACCAGAGACAGACATGCCGAATCTTTCCTGGTAAGCCACTGCCACGCGGGGATGTACAGATTAATAGAAATGGGTTAAATCAAGTTATGAGAGTTAGCCAATAAGAGGCTAGAGATAATGGGCCAGGCAGTGATTTAATTAATACAATTTCTGTGTGGTTATTTCGGGGCTAAGCTAGCCAGGTGGCCAGGAAGAACAAGCAGGCCCTCTCCCTCAACAGCCAGCAAAAACTCCAAGGCAGGAATTTCAATCAGATAGAGGAGAGAGTAGGTAGAGTCAAGGAGAAGCCATGTAGCCACTGAAGGAGGCAGACACCCCCATCAGAGCCTGCTAGTACTTTGCGGGTAGGCCAAGACCTCATGGTGATGCACAGATTAATGGAGATGGGTTAGTTTAGGATATAAGAGCTAACTAGACATACACGTAAGCTATCAGCCAAACATTATTGCAAATAATATAGTTTTGTAGTGATTATTTTGGATCTGGGCAGCCAGGAATAAACAAACAGCCCCTGTCAACAATACCCTTCTCTAAAGGGCAGCAGCATAGTGTGCTCATGAAGAAGTGACATTGTATATTCACACAGAACCCTTCCTTGTTCTTTTTTTCTTTTTCTTTCTTTCTTTTTTTTTTTTTTACAAAATGCTATTTTTATTAGGTTAAATACAGTCAAAGGAGTTATATCTAAAGGTAGCATAAATGAAAAGATGATGGTCTCCCTGGGGACAGGATGACAATTTGTTTTAACTTGGTCTCCAGGAAATCTAGTGCTTAATAAAAATGGCAAATTAGGTTGAGTAGTTAATATCCATCTTTTCCAAATGAGGACACTTTAATTGAGACAAACACAAACTAAAGCTGAAACAAGAAATCAGATACAAAGGGGATTGCTAGACTGTTCTTAGAAATTCATAGAAACACTGACTATTTGTATATTATAGGTTGCTTTTAACAATATCACTTTCATATTTGAAATGTCATCCATGCTAAAACACTCAATTATAGCATATTACGGTAAACCAGAACAACTCAAACACACACATATAAGGTGCAAACTTGATTTCTATTATAGGGAGATAGTGAAATGAGGTCTAATATGAGGCAATGTACAAGTAGATAAACACATGTTAAATGCTTCTGTGTCTCTTATTGCTGCTGAATAAGGCATGCATCCTTCAACCTGGGTAGCAGTTTGAACAGGGTGATCTGCTACATAACATGCCATATTGTTAATCAAGTCAACATCAAAACCAAGCAATTACATTAAGAAAGAAACATTTTGTTGAGTGAGTTGTTAAAGCAAAAAAAAAAAAAATTCTTACATTAACTGACAAAGAAAAGCATTCACAGAATTAACTTTATTTAATATTGCTTAAAATGGACATTAGAAATAGTGATAGAGAGAAAAATTCTAATCATAATAAGAACATAATGGTAAAAGCAAATTATGGGACACAAAAAGTTAACAATACATCAAAATAGATATGAGTAGATGCCATGCTTTTAAAAATGCCATCCAATAGTAAAAATATTAATGTTTAATTTCATTATATTTGTGAAATATTATTGTGATAATGAACTCTGTCATGTTCTCTAAATGTAAATGTAAATTCTAAAATGTAAGTTAAGATATCCTAATTTAAAGTTTTGTTGTCATTAAAAAAATAGTAATTAAGAATCAATCCACATAACAGAGGTTCTAATGGTGAAGATTATATGAGAATATGGAGCAAAATGGATGTACCCAGAGGGTAACTGAAGAGTAGAGCATTCATTACCCACATGAAGAATCAACAAGGGTTATTTCTGAATGGTTCTGTCACAGGTATAAAAATTTGTAGGACATATATTAATGTATGAAATAGATGAAATATTTTGAAATTTCAACATATGAAGCTAAAGTAAAATACATGTTTTTATAACTTATAATGCATTTTTAAAACTCACATTATTGTCATTCTAATTTTCTTCATAGGTAAACGTGGCTAATCCTGATCATCTTGATAACTTGAAGAAAAAGAAAACCTTAGACAATGTAATGCTGTGTTCATTTTATACCTGACTAGAATAATTTATCAAGGACAATGCATTTGGATAGACAAGAGAATCAGGACATGTCTGAAAAATACTCAAAATGTATTTATGCTTCAAAGTTTATACCCATTAAATGGGATATTCTTTACAGTCAACCAATTGTTCCTCTACCTTAAATTCTTTTCACAGTGAAGCAATAAAATAGTAATTTTGATAATAACATTTTAAGTGAAACTAATTATTTAAATATCACATTCTATTATGTTGTTTTGAAACCAAAAGGATTCATGTGCTGTACAATGCAGCATGTTTCTGTGAAAGATTATGCAGTGAGTACAATGACATAGTTTTATGGACAGAATATTGGATTCTGAATTGTGTAAACATGAACAATTACACCCAGACAAAGAAGTTCTTGTAGGAAAGACATCCAGCATTATAGAAACCCCAAGGTCTTCCATATGTTGCTGGCATTCATTTCCATGCAGTATGACCTTGAGTGACCCTTGGTCCACTGCTAATTGAAAGTAAAGGAGTTATACCAAACCTCCATGTATTCATAGTGGAGTTTGTTCATTTTATTGTTGAAAATTTGTATGAATTATTTAATAAATAAATATATGTATTTATTTACAAGAAATTCTTTTGGCTATTAAAATAAGAAAAGGTGTTTTTAGTTTATGTTAGTGTTCTTTCAAGAAACAGGCATTGTTATTTAAATGGAAAACATATCCATTGATGACTGTGTCCTCCTTTAATCCTTTAGATGGTGGAATGCCCAACACACTTCCCCCTCTCTTTCAGCTTCATGAGTGCGAAATCAATTGAAAGGCTGAGCAAATTTTAGGCACTATAATGTACATTATCCTCTCTGTAACTATAAGTTAAAATACAGCTTTTCTCCCATAAGTTGTTTTTGTTAGGGTACTTTATGACAGGAACAGATAAGTAACTAAGATTGACACCAAAAGTATAATCTTTTGAGATGGTCTTACAAGAACACCATTTTCCAAAGTGCAGAAGTTCTAAATTAAACTATACCTACAGCTTGATACTGTGTTTCACAGTCAAAGTAGTAACTAAACAGAAGCAACTAAAGGACTCTGAAAGGAAACTAGCCTGTTTCAAGTACACCCTTGAAAAGAACGTTCATTTAACTCATAAACATTGGTGCTAGCTTATTTCTAGGAAGAAAATAAACTGCTTTCTTTTCATCTAATCTTAGCTACTCTGACAGGTGTAAGATGGAATCTAAAGTAGTTTTGATTTGCATTTCCCTGTTGACTAACCAGGTTGAACATTCCTTCGTGTGTTTCACAGCCATTTAAAATTCCTTTTTTGAGAATTATTGAGAACTTTTTAATTAGGCTATTTGCTTTCTTGATATCTAGGGTTTATATACATATATATACATATATATATATACATATATATATATATATTCCTGTATTAAATATGAAGTTGGTAAAAAGCCTTCCCATTTTGTAGGCTGTTGCTTTTGTTATACCCAGATTCCAGAACCTGAATCATCACCACAAGATCAACTCTGATGCAAAAACAAAGAGCCTAAAAATCAAAAAACAAACAAAAACAGTCTCTATTCATGAGTTAACTCGGGTCCCTCCATCCATTTGAATCAGCACTGGCAGTAACAATGCAGCAGCAGCAGTACAGAGAGGGACCCAGAACAGTGAAAAATGGAGGTTTATATTAGGGGCAGAGACTGGGAATTTCAAGCCTCAAGGCTTGTGAGTGGCTGCCCCCTAGTGGTCCGAGGGGGAATTCCAGACTTCCAAGTTTGGGATTGGCTGCCCTCCAAAATGAAAGGGACTTTCTAGGCCTGAGGGGAATTGAGGGGAATTGAGGGGAATTCTCATCTGCCAGTAACTGCCTGAGGATCTGATTGGTTTGTTTTCCTGGTCAGGGGTTGCCTGGGTTTGAGTCAGGGGCACAAATGACTCCATTTCTGGGGCCAAATTGTGTTCCTTCTCTGTTTCATTGTTTTTTCTTTTTCTTTTTTTTTCTTTTTTTTTACTTTTTTACCCTGATTTTGTGATTAAGGTCAATATCTTTGGTAGGTCCTGAATCTAGGTACTTATTGTATAGTCTGAGACAATGGTCATGACTTGAGAATATATGAGACCTCAAATCCTGCCCACACAGTGACACACTTCCTCCAACAAAGCCATACCTTCTCCAGCAAAGCCACACCTCCTAACAGTATTACTCTCGATGAGCTTATGGGAGCCAATAACATTCAAACTACCGTATTCCACTTCCATAAGCTTATAACAATATCATAATGCAAAATGCACTTAATCCAACATCAAAAGTCCCCATAGTCAACGACAGTGTCACCAATGTTTAAAAAGTCCAAAGTTCAAAGTATCTTAAAATATTTATAAAATCTCTTAACTGCAATCTCCTATAAATCAAAATAAAAACTGATCAAATACTTTCAACATATAATGGCACATGATAAACATTAATATTTGAAAACTTAGAGAAGGGAGGAAAAAATACTGGAGCAAGGCAAGACTAAAAATCAGCTGAGCAAAACCCAGGTTGGCATCAAACTCAGAGATTCAGCAGCCTCTGTCTCAGAGTGCTGAGATAAAAGACATGTACCACCAAACCACATCTAAGCTTTTCTTTAGTTCTTTTCCAAAACTTGGAAACTTAGTTGTGTGGGATCTTGCCCTGATGTCACCACGCATCTTATGGTGTTTCTTCATCTGTTTATCTCCTTGACATAGGACTTAACTCTATTCCATTTCCTGGTACCCCTTTTCTTCTGAAATTGTTCTACATCTTATATTTTTCCTGGCTCACCTGGTTTCTTTTTATTATAAATCTTCATTATACTAACCACTAGTAAACACATAACAGTGTCTATACTAGGTTGATTTGGGATTTCCTTTGGCAATGGAATTAATCCAAAACTCTTCACTTTATTCTCAGACAGACTTTTCTGTCAAGGGTAAAAGGTAGTCATTTTCTTTACTCAAATTTCACAAGAACGATCTCTAGCCTACATTTTAGAATTTTTCTCCTCTGAAACCTCTTGAGCCATGTCCTCCAGAATTCAAATTACCCTCAGCACCACTCTCTTCCACACTGCTACAAACCCATTAAGTAGCACTTAAATCATTCAACTGCTTTTCTAATACACAGATCCAAGATTCACATTCCTTCAAACAAAAGTATGATCTGGCCTATCACAACAATACCCCAATCCCTGTATGGCCATACCTCCTAATAATACCACTCCCTTTGGGGCCATTTTCATTCAAACCACCATAGGTTCTTGCTGTCATAAAGATACTGTAGATAAATCACCATATCCAACTGGTCCTGAGGAGAAGCTTTCATTTTAATTCTCACATTGCTTTCTTCCTTCTATATGCTCAGGGTAAGATATTCAACATTTTAAATTGCAGTTACCTCAACTATCAGTATATTGATCATCGTAAAGAATTTGAGGTAAAGGAGATTTGACACAATTTATGTAAATAATTACTTATAGTTCAGTTTATGAGATTGTACCTTGCTTTATTTATCCTTTTTATATTATTTCAGAACATTATACAAACTTGTAATGAGGTTTGTTTTTTTCAATTAACCCTCCCATTTCTTTCTTTCTCTGCAATTCTTCCCCAGCCCCCGTCACTGTTTTCCTCACAACTTCAGGTATTCTGTATTTGCTGTGGCTGTTGTTTTGTTTTGTTTTTAGCACAGTAAGTCAATTTAGTGATATTTGTATAGAGATAACTTAGGATCTTTAATAAGGGAAGAGGTTATCCTTTGATGCCCACATTCCTGAAGAAAACAGTCTCTCAAAACTATCTATACTCTTTATCAGGCATCCATTGTCAATAGCTCCTCATCTAGGGACTGGACTTCAGAAAAAGAGTATCAATATCTGCTATGTATAGTCTAATTACTTGTATGCCTAATGATTCTGCTGCTTTGTAAAAGGAAAATAGCTACAACTTCAGGGCCCATAAGTAGATTACCATCTAATACAACTGTCAACAATCAAAGTTAGTGAAAACAAGGAATGCAATTCCATTCTTAAATGCTTTTACTAAAGTGTCTCATATAATCAGTAATCAATGTACTGGAAATCTTCCTGATCATCTCCCACTGAAGATCAAGCTACTTTAAGTGGGAGGCAGTGACTGTAATAACTTGTTTTATATGTTATATGTATAAAATCAGGGACAATGTTGTGTTCAGAGATCTCATTGTGCATTCATTTATCTGAACTTCTGAAATCCTTAAAGCTGATCTCAATAAAAACATGTGGAAGAAGCCTAGATAAACATCTCTTTCATATGTAAACACTTCCATTTAATTTATTTCCTTCAGAGGCTGAAGGAGACCAGAAATATTTGTGAAGGACAAAGGTTGGGATTAACTTGTCTGGAAATAAAGCAAAGTAAACAAACAGGGACACTTAGATCAAAATTAGGATATAGGGCATTGACTAACTAGAGTGCAAAGGGTTGAAAACCTAGATTTCTTTTCCTGTTTAAGATCTGAAATATTTATTTAAGTGGAAACTGAGGTCATATAGATTCATACATATATTTGAAATCTTGATATATTCTAGTCCAGCAGACTTTGACAGAATAAGCCTAATTCAATTAGGAAAATAACTGTTTATTCTCTACCCAGTTCCTCAGCAGAATCTATTCATCAGGAAAAGGAACTAGCAATTAAGAGACTCATATATATCAAGCACAAGAGTAAGAGGTTTTCATGTAAAATTTTACTTGCATGGCTTTAAAATGAATAGGAAGGACTTATCACTGTAGATGGTGTTCTTAATGTGTACCTAGGTGAATATTATGAACAGTAATCAATTTGGCTGTAGAAATGTTCTGCAGTCAAATAGTTCTACTGCTTTTAGATTGTAAACAAAGCAATAATCATGAATTCTCTTGTGAGGCAGTTTAGAAGCTGTGCAAATAGAGTAGATAGTTCTCATTCTGTAGTTGAGATGAAAGTAGGAAAACTTAGATGCTAGAAATTACCTTTACCATTTCTTCCACTAAGCTTAAGGAAACATGGAAGCTAATGCAAATAATCCACACTTCTGTCAAAATATAGACACTAATGCACCATATATAAGGACATGGGATGTGGTATCAGGCATGCAGAGTCTTTATCTAAAAATATTGGTTGTCTGATTAAAATGTGCCTAAATTTTGCCCTCTGTGACCAGCATTCTATTTCAGACAATATTTGGGGGACTAAACAAATACAAGGACCGTCCCAACAATTTTATAAATTATAATTTCATAGCTAGTTTTCATTATTTTTCTTTTACTAAAAATATATTCTTTTTTCATGCAACATGTTTTGATTAATTTCCCATCCCTCTACTCATCCTGGTTCTTTGGCACCTCCCCTCTGCTCTGGATTTTCTTGCTTTCTGTATTTCATTAGAAAGGAACAGGTTTCTAAGAGATAACAACCAAACATTAGAAAATTGAATATAATAAGATAAAGTAAAAACCATGACATTTAAATTTGGCAAGGCAACCCAGAAAAAGGTCTATGAAAAGGCACAAGAATCAAAGATCCACTCACTCTTACACGTAGAAATTCCATAAAAACATGAAGGTAAAAGTTGTAATATTTAAGAAAGGGAAGCTGGGCCAAACCCTCGTAGGCTCTGTACTTGCCAATTCAGTCTCTGTTAGTTCATACGTGCCTTGTTTAGCTGAGTCAGTGAACCTTGTTCTCTTCTGATCTGCCATCCCCTCTGACTTTTACACTTCTGCCATCCACTTCTGAGGGGGTATTTCCTGGGGAAGGGATGTGAAGGAGAGATTCCATTTAGACTCTCTCCACACAATGGCTGGCTCTGGTCTCTGTGTTTGTTCCCATCTGCTGCTACTGAAGGAAGCTTCTGTGATGATGACTGAATAAGGCATTGATCAATGTCTACATCAGAATATCATTAGGATTCATTTTATTGATATGTTTTTTAATACCTGTAGCATTTGGCTTTAACTGAGTTTTCTGGGACATCTAGTCTCTGGTTCTTTGTCACCCAAGAAATTTTGAGTATGGGTTCCATCCTGTGGAGTGGATCTTAAACCAGACATTGGTTGGCTATTCTTACATGTTCTGTGCCACTGTTTCCCTAGCATATCTTGCAGGCAGGACAGAGGTTTTGTTGCTGGGTTTCTCTTTTAGCAAATTTCAGAGTACCTTCCTGAACCAAAGATACTAGAACACAGGGTGAAGGCTCCATGTAGGTAGCAGCTGGAATTCTCCATGTTCAAAGCTTGGTTTGCTAACAAGAGATGAACAGTTAAGAATCCATATCAATTTTTAGAAGACCCCATTAGGATCACTTTCATATATTTTAGGAAGTTTCCACTGCACTAGGTTCCCACTTCATCCCTCAAAAGCTCCTCAGTTCTCACCCTAAAATCTCTCAGTCTACCCAATATCCCCAACCCATAACACCTGATCTTTCCTTCACTTTCTGTCTTCTCTTGCCCTGAGTCTTCCCTTAAATCTATTCTATTTTTTGCTCCCAGGGGGATACATGTGCCCCTCCCTGATAGAGATATGAATAATTTGCATTAGTATGGATTTTGCTTTATTGATATAAATTTAAGATCAATTTTGTTATATGTATATGTATTTCTGATCTTGATTAAGGTATTGTGATTGTGTAGTTCATTTAGAAATATAATGTATAATTAGGAAATATAAGTTGTTAATAGATAATCATCTATAATAATCAAGCTTGTAGTCATATTAGTTATGTTTTCTAGATATATAGAGATATATTTCAGTTAGATAGGCATTCTTCATATCTTTCAAAGACTATAGAATATGGTATTTAATGTTTTAACAACTTAGGACTTTTCATGACAATGAGACATGTCTGCTCCTGGCAGCACCATCTACTTCAAGAGGAAGATGGGCATTGAAGAGGCTCCTTATGGAGTTTGTTAGCCATTTAGGCAAGAAACTGCTCTTGCCTGGACTGTTGCATAAACTGTACATGAAGAACCCACAGAGAGAGGACTGCTGTATTTGCCTAAAGGTGAGATGATCCTTTGGGATTTCTGATTCATAAAAGAGTCTACGAGACATTCTGCAGGATACAGAAGAAAGTGACTAAACCCTCTTTGAAATTTCCTGTTTCATGGGAAAGTCTGCTGAATATTGTGAGCCTGTAGGCTGAAGATGGATGCCCCAACAGTACAGAGGATCTTTGGGTGACTGTCCAGGCAGCGAGATGTCTCTGTCATTTCTAGAGTTTTGGAAGTTGCTTACTTCTCCTTTACTTAGGGTGAAGAATACATAGATAGTTATAGTTATAGTTTTCCTTTGTTATGATAAAACATAAAATAGATCTAAATATTGTAACTGTAATTCTTGCTTGATAACTGTTTTGTTATATGTAATTTTACTATGTTAAAGTTAAACCCTTCCTTTTTGTTTAAACATAAAAAGGAGAAATGGTGTAGGAGGTACTTCTGTATTTCTGTTGCTTTCATTGGTTAAATAAAGAGACTGCCTTGGCCTTTTGATAGGGCAGCCCTTAGGTGGGTGGAGTAGACAGAACAGAATTCTGGGAAGAAGGGAAGTGTGGCAGAAGCCATGGCTCTCCTGCCTGAGCTGTACGCTGGCTAGACTCATGCCAGTAAGCCCCAGTCAAGTGGTAATACACAATAATGGAGATGGGTTAAACGAATATGTAAGAGTTAGTCAATAAGAGGTTAGAAATAATAGGCCAGGCAGTATTTCAATGAATACAGTGTCTGTGTAATTATTTCGGGAGTTAAGCTAGCCAGGCGCTGGGAACATGGACCACACCTCTTACTACACCACCCTTTGATACTTCCTCTATACCTAACCTCTCTGCAGCTATGCATCATATTTTAGTTATCATTTACTTAACTGTTAATATCAACATATATTCAAATACATACCATACATATATTTCAGGGTCTAGGTTATACCACTCAGTGTGACCTTTTTTCTAGTTCCATGAAACATTATCTAAAACTGTAACTTCAATTTCAAATGTAGCAACATAGAGTAGAACCTTTCTTCTAAGCCTTTTCCTCTTCTGTCTAAATAAAATCACAGTTATCTAGGACTCACTAGAACATAATTTCTACATTGTTTCCTCTGGTTTAGCTAGTGTTTGTTTAACTGCATCTTCTAAATACAGGGATTTGTGGTAGAGTCAAATTCTGAATTACTGCCTGTCATATAGCCAGTTACATATGTTTGTATACATATTTGTATACAGTTACATATGTTTGTATACATTCATATATATATATATATATGCGCCTTACTTTATACCCATAGGATTAGGACAATAGTGTTGGCAGGCCCACTTGTTCTTCCAGGCTGCCCAGCTAGCTTAGCCTCGAAATAACCGCACAGAAATTGTATTAATTAAATCACTGCTTAGTCTATTATCTCTAGCCTCATATTGGCTAACTCTCACATCTTGATTTAACCCATTTCTATTCATCTGTATATCGCCATGTGGCAGTGGCTTACTGGGAAAGATTATAACCAGTGTCCCTCTCAGGCAGAGGATCCATGGCATCTTTCCAATTCTGCTTTCTTCCTCCCAAAATTCCATTCCCTTTTTCCCACCTAGCTCTGTTCCCCTAGAGTTCTGCTATAGGCCCAAAGCATTTCCTTCATTAACCAACAAGAGCAACAAATAGACAGAAGGACTGCCTACACCAAAATAGTGGTCTAACAGCAATGGAAAACCTGCTCTTTCCTATTTGATTGGTGAGACCATATGGAATTTTTCTTTGGCCCTTTTCCATCCTTCTGTTTAGAAAATGATGGCAGTACATCCAGTCTCCAACTTGCCAGCATCAGAAAGCCTAAATAAAAATTTTATTTTCAATCCTTTGGATCACCAAGAGGCATTCTAAATCTTCTGCTGGAACGGTGACAATGAGGCTGAGCCAGAAATGCTTTTGAGAGTCCTACTGTTATGCAAACAGCAGTGCTCCATCACCACAACTGGGTGCTGAAAATGAACTCTGACCATTCTAGAGCTGGCAAGCATGAGGAAGCCAGGTAAGCTAGGCTGGCATGGCCTCTGCTTTCCCTTATCCATCTAGTCCCTGACTCACCTTCCCTCCTTTTTCGACATCAAGCAGGGTGTGTAATTAAAAGACTATATTATTTGGTGAAGAATAAAGTGATTCTTCTTATTTTGATGTGGCTAAATGCAATATTTATGACTGAAATATTTCCATTGTACATAACATATCATAGAACCATTTTCTCATCATCATGGTTAATAATTTATTAGAAACATATGTATAGATAAAAAGTGTCCCATAATAACTGTACAACAATTCACAACAAGTATTTCTTATTACATATTATTTTAAATAATCCAATATTCTCAAAGATAGAATAAGTTTCTTCACCTGAAATATTGAAACAATCAATCTCATTAACAAACATGGTATAATTCAGACATCTTGAAAGCAAGACCATAGACTTGAGATTATAAAAATTATACTTCATATTGGTCTTTATATGATTTTGAAAATGTATTCAGAATTTAAAGCTTTTTACACTCAGCATTGGTTTAGATATTTAATATAATTTACCCAAAGTTATAAACAATAGTTATGAACACCTTAAGAGTAGATAAGTTATTTTTGTGTTTATTATTATTGGCCATCTTTAGAAGAAAAAGCAACTGCCAAGTACTTGTCAGCTATTTGAATGAAATCTTTGAAACATTATTATTTATTGAAGACTAGTGACTGTCTTGTCACATTTCATATGCTCCAAAAAGTCTTTAACCCACTTTGATAGAATTCAAACTGAACTTTTAAGCAAATGTAAAATTCCCCTTCTCAAATACTAGCACCTCCTAAGTCTGAACACCAAACCAAAGAATTTTGCCTGAAGATGTGTGTCATATCATATGCTTCCAATTTTGCACAGTCAACTCTAAACAGATTGTAATCATGTCCAACAGTTTAATTTGTTTCCCTTGAATCACTTATCTAGAACTTTAAGTGAGTCTGGAGAAATATTTTTTAAAAAAAAATCAATGAGACATTAGACAATACTGAAAACTTGGTGGACTAGGATTGAGGACACTGTTGGAACTAAGTTTGACTAGGGTTATAAATAGGGTTAGTGTAGTTTTTAGAGGCTTATTGCTGCTGACTGTTGTGCAATGCCTGTTTCCTGTGTGGCAGGGAATGAGAAGAAGCAGAGGCAATGAGACAGATTCTGAAAGAGTTTACAATGAGGAACTTCTTTATTGTAAAAAGGTTAGAGAAATTAAGCTGCTGCAGGAACATTTCTGGTTGGTCCTTTTGAAACTGGTGATCACTGTGGGTATGTTGTGATTGGCTAGGATCATGCATCATTAGTTACCATGCTTTTGGTCTTTGCCAGTTTTGCTTACTCATTGTGAGTTTGCATGTGCTTGCTTGTGTTTGCACTATTTCCCTGCCTTATGTCACCCTTTTTTTTATTTTATTTTAATTGGGCAACCTAGTGGGAGTTTTCAATTTTTAGAACCCGACCTCGGGGAACCCCTAGCATTTTGGGTTGTGCCTGTCTTTGGTTGACCTGCCAGACAGGCTCATACACATCTTTGACTACCTGTCCTTAAATAGTTGGGTCCCTGGAAGCTCCCAATAAGTCAGAAGCAAGGGGAGACTTTTAGTTGAACTAGAGCTTTAAAATGGCCTCCTGTATTTATGTTAGTAAAGCATGGACTACCTCCCTTGGAGGTTGTAATCCAGTGTTGTCCATAGCCATTAACACTTGGATTGTTACCTTGTTTACTCACTGATGTCAGGATCTTAGAGCTGTAGGGCACACTTAAGCAGAAATATTAGAGCACCACCACTGATCCTATAAGACACCATGCAACAAGTTTAGAAGGGTCTAGCAGGGATTTTATGTGATCCCATACTTGGTTCAAGAATGTGGTAGACAAATCCAATGGTTTGACTCATAATGAGGTGAGTTGCATATGTTCTGATTGGTCATTTCCAACATTTTAAGGACCACTAATACTCTTCTAGTTGTACTGATCCAGGATTTGGTTGGTATAGCCAGTTTCCTTATGATTAACTCCCAATATTATTAACACAAAATTAGTTTTATTGGCATCTGTAAAGACTATAGCAGCCAGGGGGATGGCATTTTTTGAAGGTGTTGCATAAATTTTTATGGAGGCAACGACACAGACTACAAGAGATTCCAATGCAGAAGCTATTTATTGTATTTTTCATGGGGATAGGGAAATAATTAAGCTGCTGCAGGAGTGTTTCTGGTAGGTCCTTTTGAGACTGGCTGTCACTGCTGGTGTGTTATGATTGGCTAGGAGTGGGCATCATTAATTACTGTGCTTTTGGTCTGATGACGTGTTGTCTAGGCTGTTTTTGCTAGCTCATTGTGAGTTTACCTGTGCTTCCTTGTGCTTGCACTACTGTTGTGCCTCAGGTTAGGATTAGTGATAAGTCTAAGGTTGGATTTGGGGTTATGATACATTTTAAATACTGATCATTGTTTCCATCATCAATCTCTATAGAAAGTCAGTGACGTTTACTACAATGTGTACAACTGAGACTCCCACTGGCATATCTAGGATTTTAAGAAGCACTTCATAGAGTTGAAATTATAGCATGAAACCCAGATCTATTTAGAGAATAAACATGTTTCCACAGAGAAATATCAAAGTCCATGCAAGTAAATGATATTAGAAACAGAAATTTTGGATTAGGGATATATTTAAAGAGCATTGAATTTCAGTTCCTTATTGTACTCTTAATCACTGACTTTCTCACTCACTCATTCATCAATTTGAAAATGTTTTTTTATAATCTCAAGAAATAAAATAAATAATAAAAATGGAATTATAACGATTTAAACATGGTCAAAACATAGCTTCATAATTGGGACAGGCTACTACACTTCTTGCATTCGTTTCTTGGGATCATGGGATATTCTGAATGTCCTTTGCTAGCACATGTTTAGCTTAGAACTATTATTCCCCTTTCATCCAGTAAAGCCACAATTGTCCGGACTTTACTTAACCTTTAGACCTTGATTTCAATTATGAATATTGCCTGTCTTTTAAATGGTTCCTATATGTCTCTAGATTATTGCTACATATGACTATCTGCATTATATCATTTGCTTTTTACGATTCAAAGTCTTTACATTGCTTGCTTTTTGATGGGTCTTAATTCAAAGGAGAATTAAGTAACAAAATTCAGATACAAATATGAATATTGGCACGAAGCACAGAATATCATGTTACAAAACTATCAAATGTCATCACATTTGATTTAATGGAATTTAGTATGGATTTTGACATAGTTACAACCCTCAAAATATTTGTGAGTTGTATTATCTTTAGATTTGCTTCTGGAGCCAAGAATGAAAATCAGGCTTTTTTTTATGGCCTTGTCACTTTTGATTCAATAAATTTATCTACCAGCTGGGTACAAAAGAGATTAACATCTTTATCACTTTACTGATGCTTGGGGAACTGATTGAAGAAGAAATGACAAGAGTTGACAGTAACTGTGTATGGGAATTTAAGGGCTGGGGAAGACAGCATGTAATATGTCCTGAATATTATAGAAGGCATAGAAGCAATTTGATTTTTCTCTTTTGGTTGATTTTATTAACCTTTTAAAGCTTTTTATGCTGTCTATTTTCTGTAGTTTAGTTAAAAAAAAAAACAAGTTAGTGACCACCCAGAGAATTTTTTCTTATTTATTCATTTTTTTGTTCCTGTCCATTACCCTTTAAAAGTAATGAATGTTTGTATTTCTCTACATTTTTTGTAATAATTCTAATTTACCAACTCATGCCTAAAAGACATCTAGGTAATATGACAGCCTCTGTGTGATATCACAAAAGAGAATCAGAATAAGCAAAAACAGACTCTGGCAAAAGGACAAAAGGATACAGAAACACACAGAAGAAGTGAAGGGATAGCTGAAAAGTACAAAGAAGAAGACAGATGAGGTACTGATAAGAAGTAAGAACACAGCTTCCACCATTTGGCTCCCTGGGATTGGAAAATAGAATCTACCTTGGTTATAAAACCAGGTAAGCAGGCAGGAGAGGCAGGCTGAGCTTCAGAATAACTGCACAATCTTCGTAACTTCAAATCCAATTACAAGGTTTTGTAAAACTCCTCTCATTGAACATCAATGTATAAAATTCCCATTTTGTCAGTCTCTGTACCTCAGGCAACAGTTGCAGGGTACCACCTTGAAGTAAAAATCTATTGTTACATATTGAGCTCCCCTGGATTTGAGGAGATGGCTCAGTGGGTAAACTGATTGGCATGTACACATGAGAACTTGAATTCAGATATATATAACCCACAGAAAAGTCAGGATTGTGGGGTGTCTCAAGAAACCTAAGCAGTGGGTGTGCAGTGGCTAACCAGTGTAACTGAATGGGCAGCCCTCAGATTTAGTGTAGAAATCTTTGTCTCAAAAAACAAACCGACAAACAACAACAACAACAAAATAGTGGAGAGCAATAAAGAAAGACGACCACATTGATCTCTGGTTTCCATATTTGCATGCACTTGCACACATGCAATCATATCCAACATAAGGGGACACTAGAACATAAGAACATAAAATAAAACAGAAATAACTGAGCTGCCCTTGAGATCTAAGAACAGAAAGCAGACACAAGTCTGGGAGCCTCAGTTTGGTGTGTCACAATTCCAAGGAGACAGATTGCCCAGGACAACACATCTGGCCATCAGGGAAGACAGACCCAGAGAAGCTTAAGTGTATAAGCGGTATAAGTTTCAACTGAGGGAAGGAAGTGAACAGGGGGTGATAACTCTATCCTCAATAGCCTTTGTCTAGGGTTACATCTTCATAATTGAAAATAACCTTGATTTTATAGTGCTGAACCTGAAGCTAATGGGTGGGTGAACCTATGTATCTACCTACTATTCTCTACTCTTTCTTACAGAGACCAGAAGCTAGGATTTCAAGAATTGTAGATCACTCTCCAACTACATCACATAAAGGAGGTGAGTAATAATCAAGAGGCCTTGAGATACCAGGGAGATATCCTCAGGCACTTCTGTGTTTACTTCCAACACTACCAAAGATCTTCTGAGAAGCTTTCACCTAGAATGTTAGCCACTGAAGGAATATAATTGGGAGGGTCTTGGGAGAGTAAGAAAATCTGCTTATGCCACAAACTGCAAAGCTATTCTCTTAGCAGTTGTGAGTGATACCTAAAGAAAGACAACTACCAAAATGAAGATAGCACTGGTAGACACTGATCACTTGAAAGATAGAGTTTCCTCCAGAGCATAAATCATAGGAAATAAAAAAGAGGCAAAATTCAATTACCCTCATTAACATCCGAGTAACTTATAGTCTCCAATTTTTGAAGAACCAAAAAGAAATACTGTACCACTTTATCCTATTTTGAAACTTTTGTCTTTGACTTAAATAAAGACTACTTATTTTCATTTTACTATTCTCTTGACAAATATTACTCTAATATTATTTTTATAATATTTTGTTGGTGACTCAGGCCATGGAAATCGACACAGATCCCCGTTGTGGTAGGACAATTGACTCAGGGAGAGTTTTTGATAGGAGCATGTCCCTGAATATCGCCACGACCCCAGGTGGCAATCCAGACCACTCAGATCGGTATCTCCTTGGATGTAAGCTGGCTGTAAAGTGGTGCTAACACAGGATAATATGGATATACCACCTTGGCTGCTGCAGTAGGATCATAAACCCAGACATAGCCATCCACTATAATTTAAATGTCTCCATGACCCCCCACGTGTCAACTTAGGCCATTCAGATTGGGCTTTGGAGAGCTAGGTCCACTCCACATCTAAGAGGAGTGATCCTAGCAGCTCTATCAGCTACCATACAAAAAAACTATCTAGGGCTTAGAGTTGGCACTGCCCAATAGCTACACCACCTATGCCCAGCTGGAGCATGTGAAGAGACTGATGCTACATAACCATAGGCTCAGAATTTCCATGATTCTAGGCAATGGCAGGATATCTGCAAGGAGTTTCCAATAAGACTCTAGTATTTAAGTGTACCAGAAGCCAGGGTCCTGAACCAGACCAACAACTCCTTAAAAAATGAAAATTTGCAATTAAAGTTGTATGGGAAAAGAGGTATGTGCTGCATGACACACAGTAGCTCCCAGTTCTGCTAAGTCAAAGGAAAAGGCAATGGAAAAGCAGAGGAATGAAGTGGGGTTTTTTGTTTGCTTTTTGTGTTGTTGGTTTTTAATTAATATTCTTATTTTATTTTTATCTTACTTTTATTATTTCTTTTCTAGCTTTCCTTCTTCTGAGGGAGAGTAAAAGAGTGAAGGGCTGATACAGAAGGATGGAAAAATTAGTGGGCTTGGGGTCCTAAAAATGTTTTGTTATTCCCCATCATATTTATTCAGCTAATTTGTTCACATGGTGTTGTTCATTTTTAGGCAAATATTTATTTCTTTTTTTCATTTCTGCCCTCTTTATTTACTCCTTTGATCCTCTTTTACTTTTAGTAGTATTTTGACTTTACCATTTTTAGACTGTATAGTTTTATTTTTAATGATCTTCCTTCTATTTATCTAACACTGATTTTAGCTTTATAAGTAATTTTTGTTGAATTGCTCCTTTGCCATCCATTATACTCTTCTTCATTCCTTATTTTCCTTACTTTTATTTAGCCTTATTTCTTTCCTATTTTTCCCTCACATTGTCTCCTTCCCTTGTTTAATTCATTTACCATTGACCCTATATAATTTTAAATTGCATACCACTATATGTGTGTATATGTGTGAGTGTGTGTGTGTGTGTGTATGTGTGTATGTCAGTTTAATCTTTATTTTGTTTTATTGTCATTGGTGATGTGTTAGTGTGCTTTCACATATTTAAGTGTGTCTATTCATCTCGTAAGGATTGATTTTTGTATTGACAAATCAGTATTGTTTTCTCTTTATTGAGTGGTATTACATATTGATGTTTCAAGTGTTGACAATGCAACAATAAATTCATCAAATAAAATGGGAAGAAATAACTAGGCCAACAGCTGTACAAATCAGGGCACAGAAATAATAGAAATATTAAATAATAAGATGACCTTTTCTTTCCAAAAGAGGATACAAGAAAGCATGTAAATTCTATACTGAATTTAGGAAGTCAGCATCACAGAAGAAATAGTCAACAAACTATATGAGAATTTAAGTCACATAAATAAAAAAATCACCAACTTGGTTGATCAATTAAAGATAAAACTTGAAAGTGTAAAAATTAATAGAAGTAGTAGAAATGAAAACTTAAATAAATCAAATTAAAGGTGGTGGAAAGTATCACAAATAGATTTGCTAAAAACAAAAGAAATAATATAAAGGAAGGAAAAAACATTTGAGTCAAGCATCAGTCATGACAAGAAAATTATCATGAGCATAATATTTGAGAACTCTGGAATGTGCTGAACAGACAAAAGACAAGAATTAATGAGTAGAATAATTAACTAGCATAAAGAAAATATTTACAGAATTTATTGCAGAAATTATATCAGATAAGTCTCAAAACCTAGAGAAAGAAATATAAGCACAAGGGACATTTATAACCTCAAATAGGCATGAGCATAACAGAATTTCTCCATGACATTTATAGGCAAGATATCAAAAAAAGATCAGAAAATATTAAAAGCTCTAAGGTGAAAATGCCAAGTGATCCACAAAGGAAAACAAATCAAAATAACACTAAATCTCTTATCAGGAACCCTGCATTCCAGGACATCATGACATGATATAGTTAAAGCCTTCAAAGTAAATAACTGCTGGAAAAGATTGCTATGTACAGCAAAGCTATCTATTAAATGTGACAGAGAAATAATAACATTTCAAGACAAGTATAAACTAAGTCATTTTATACCCACCAAGTCAATGCTACAAGATTACTTTTAAAAGGCTATAAACAAAGAATAGAGATTATCTCAAAAACACAGAAAGAATAAATATCAAGAGACAAAGATATGAAAGAACTCATTACATACAAAATCAAAAAGAAGGAAGCTCCTAATATTAATATGAAAGAAAAAATGAACAAACCATAATACAAACATGCAGCATAATTTACATGAGTTAGTAAATATTTCTCAATAATAACATTAAATGGAAATGGTCTCAGCTCTGCAACATTGAGAAGCAGGCTGGCTGACTAGCTTGAAGGTTCAAACCAGCAGTCGAATGCAAGAAACATAACTTACTGGCTTTCTTTGTGTGTGTGTGAAGTTGTTTCTTTTTTTTAATTGACAATTTATTCCTATTATAGTTTTTCTTCCCCCAAATCTTTCAAGATCCTCCCTATTTCTCCACCCTACTAAATCACATCTTTTTTTCTCTCTTATTAGTATTCAACACAATGTTAAAGACACTCATGGACTGAGTCAAAGAGTAGATGATATTCTCTAAAACAAGAGAAAGATAAAAACAGGGTGTTTCAGCTATGCTTACCAGATAACATGGGGCTAAAAGTAAATTTGGAAGAGATAATAAACCATTACATATTAATAAAATGATAATTTAATAAAAATATAATTACTGTAGGATATATGTGTATGAATATATATATATTAAAATATTTACACCTAAAGTATTAAACCTGAAGATCTCATAAAACAAAAACAAATAAACATGTAAGTCAGAATACCCTGATAGCATTCTTTTATTTTCATATCCATGTTTCATGCTTATATAGGTCATTCAAATTAAAATAAGCCAAAAAATGAGTTAAATTTTATCAAACACAGAATAGACAATAATACACTTTTTTCTCAGCATTCCTGTGGAAGCTATTTAAAAGAGATTACATTCTGTATCAAAAAAGTAATTAATACTAAATACACTAAATACAAAACAACTGATTGCATTTTATCATAGAAGACTGGAATTCAATTTGAAACCAATACCAGACAGTACTACAATGATAGAAATAAATGCAGCAGGAGCAAAGCCTTCTTAAATGACCAGTATAACATTGAAATACTGAAGTAGGATATTTAAAAATGCCTACAATCAAATGAAAATTAAGCCAAATTTACTATATCCTTTTAGATGCAGATTAGGTCATTTTAAGAGAAAACATTATAGATATCAGTGCTATACTAAACAATCACAAGGACAAAAAGTTAATAACTTAATAATGCACTCAAGGTCTAAGAAAATAAGAACACTTAAAACCAAAAACAGCTGACATTCAAAAATGATAGCTATCATGGCTGCAATGAATGAAAACTAATTAAAGAACAATATACAGAATTAAAATTTTATTTTATTTTTGAGACTATGTTATAATTACATTTTTTCCTTTGCATTTCCTCCTTTGAAATCATTCCACAAATGCCTTTCAACTTGCCTTTGCATTCATTGCTGCTTTTTTTATCACTAATTGATATTTCAAGCATATATGTATATTTCTAGAAATATACGTTTTTAATAACCTTCTCAATTCTTATAATGTTACTTGCATTCATGTTTTCAGGGCTAATTGTCACTGGATCAGCAGTTGTTGCTCTCCTCCCTGAGAAAAACCATCTCTAGTGCTCACAGCTTTCTTCTGTTGCGCTGAAGTCTCATATTTTTCTCATCCATTTTGGCATGTTCATTAGTGTCATTCTCTGACTCACCTTTGGATGTTGGTGACAGTTCATGTATGTAGCTTCTGTTATTACTAGGTGAAACCATCTTACAACAAAGTTTTCATTGTTCTTTCAAAGAACTTCTGGTTCTTACAGTCTTTCTTCTTTCCCTTCCATAATATTCCTGAGACCATATGTAAGGGAATATTTTGTAGATGTACCCAACTTATAAACAATGCCCAGAGACCACTGAGCTCTAACTGACCTAAATACCTCCTTTCTGAGGTTTAGATTTCATGGAACCAATAAACATCAGGCAAGCTTCTACAAGAGGGAGGCAACTAACAGTCCCGTGCAGCTCGGATATCTATATACCACACGAAAGGCCTGAATGAGATGATAATTTTGGGGGCACAGTAGTGGCATCCACATGTACAATGCAGAACTCCATTGTTTAAAGACACCTAAGTTAATTTTTCTAAATGACTACCTAACTAATGATGTTTGTCATAATAATGAAATTTGTTTCAAAATCCAAATGGCAATTTTCATGTATTTAAAAAGATCCTAAAATTCACATGGAATTATCAGACATCACCCTCAATGTCTACCAACATATAAATGGATAAATAAATTAAGATTCATATAGATAAATGAAACGTTATCCAGCTCTAAAAGAATATATCATGACATTTGCAGGAAAATGGATGCAATTTGTTATCATTGTTAAGCATAGCATAGACTTAGACCAATGTTTTCATGCTTTCATTAATATGAAGACTCTAGATGTAAAATTGCACACACACACACACACACACACAAAGTCATAAAATTATGAAGGGATAAAAGAGAGGATGAAGAAATCTAAGGGATGAGAGGAAAGAGAAGGTAATGAACAAGGCCTGAGGAAGCAGGTGATGGACTATTTAGTAGGAAAGATGGGACCAGATAGAGGGTCATAGGGATATATGAGAAGGAAATAAAGGGGAGGAGATGAGGTAGAACAAATCACAGTGACTCATATTTATAACGCAAATGTCATAGTGTGATAAAATGCTACAATATGTATGAAAAATGATGATAAAATGAAAAATGATGATAAAATGCTACAATATGTATGAAAAATGTCATGAAACTATCAGACAGAGAAAGAGAACCTATGTCTTTGAATTCTTAAGAAAACCAAGATAGATTCAAATGAATCTATTCTCAAACATTTAAGAAAAAACAAATGTCATAATTAATTAGATTTTTATACTATTTTGCAAATTTATGTAAAATACATTTGAACTAATTATTTTATCATATTTGGCCACTGTGCCACAGAAAAGCAAGATCTTTATATCTTTGTCTACCTGCTCATCTATTGTTGCAAGAGGCGCGCAGGCTGCATTCCTGGTGTCCGGCTCCCCGGCACCGGGCCCCTTGTTCTGTCCCGCCTGATTCCCAGTGCCCGAAATAATTACACGGAAATTATATTCATTTAAATACTGCCTGGCCCATTAGTTCTAGCCTCTTCTTGGCTAACTCTCACATAATCATTTAACCCATTTCTAATAATCTGTGTATCACCACAAGTCGTGGCTTACCAGCATGAGTCTAACCAGTGTCCATCTCAGGCCGGAGAAGCATGGCGTCTGCCACACTGCCTTCTCTCGCACAGCATTCCGTTCTGTCTACTCCACCCACCTAAGGGCTGCCCTATCAAAAGGCCAAGGCATTTTCTTTATTTAACCAATGAAAGTAATACAAATACAGAAGACCCTCCTACACAATCTATATGTAGGTAACCATAAGATTATATTATATTATAAGTGAATGAAATTCATAGCTGTATAGTCAAATTTCACTATTTTATTGGAAAAATAGAATATACTTATTTCATTTCTTATATATTATGTAAAGAGATTCTAGTCCTGTGTGGTCAGACCAAATATCTTTGTTCTCAATTAATAATTTTAACAACTAAATTAAGTGAATAGTCTGTAATATTCCAAATCCTGTCATTGTATTTCTTTTCATAGAAATGAGTATTACAAATGAAAACAAAGGGTATTCTCAAATGTGTGCATGTGGACTTTAAAATTTATTCTTACATGTTGTTTTTACTTTGGTCAAAATTTCAGATTTTCCTTTTCAATTTATTTTTTTATTATATAGTATATGTAATATAGTACATATTATTCTACATTTATTAAATACAATTGTCAACCCAGATTTTGGAGCACTTAAGTTGACATAACACTCATCAGTGAACTGACAAAACTGATAAAAACCTTGCTGCTTCTTCCTTCCGTGTAGTTATTCTCAAAAAGCTTCATCTTGCATCATTTTAAATACTAACTATATTTCTGCAAGACACATATTTCTTCTCTCTCTCTCTCTTTTTCTCTCTTAAAGGACAAAAAATGAAACAGCTAGCACAAAATGAGAAGAATAGCAAGCATGGTTCATAAATATTAATGAGTTTAATCCTGGTAAATTCCTAGCTGCCTCTTCTATAAAACTGATGTCATCATTTATAAATTATAGAAAGTGATAGTTGTCTGTCAATTATTTTAAAGATGTTAGTGAGATAAACTTTCTTTTTCTTGCTATAATAATATATACAAATTTACATATGTTACATATTTATTAAACAAATAAAAATGGCATACTGAATTGACCTATTCAAAGGCAAAGAAACACATTTGTTCCTTTACTTACTCTTTGGTAAGTACAACCATAGAAATAGTAAACACTTACCTAATATGCATGACACATAATTCCTTTTATGGCATCATATTTATAAATTCAAAAATCATTTTGTGTATAAATGTATCTCTATCACAGATGATTGGCACATACAAGTCTATGCAATCATTTCTTTATTTTGACCACATACTTTATTGTAAATATATATTAATAAAGATTAATATTCCATAAAATTAACTCAAGTACAAAATTTTACAAACAAACCAAATATATGTACAACACATCTAAAATGAAAAGTGGGTCTATTTTGTTATTTTTTTCCTTTTATTGAAAATAAAATCTTTTCTGGCATAATGTATTCTATCATTCTCTTTATCTGTTCCCTCCAATTCCTCCTTTTCTCCTCCCATCCATGTCTTCCCCTCTTTCTGTCTCTCAGAAAATAAAAAAAAAGGCATCTAAGGGGTAACAATAAACTAAAATAAAGTATATGATGAAACAAAAAGTCACACATCAGAATGGACCAAACAGTCAATCAGAAAGAAAAGAGCCCAAGACAAGGCACCAGAAGGAGCAGAGACCCACTCATTTCCTTAAAAGCATCTCATAGTTTCAGGAATCCCATAAGAAGAAAACACTGAATAGTACACATAAGATATACACAAAGGACCCAAAGAGCAAACAGAAAGAAGACTATCTATCTATCTACCTATCTATCTATCTATCTATCTATCTATCTATCTATCTATCTATCTCTATATATATATCAAAAAGCAAAATGAATAAGATTAAAAAGAAAATAACCAAGAGCAAAAGGTAAAATAAAAAGCCCTCACATGACTTTATGAGACATGGAACCTCTAAACATTTCTTTAAGTTCTTTTTCTGTTGACCATCTACTACTGGGCATGCATCCACTCATTAAGAGTAGTTTGTTTCTCCAGCGAAGCTCCCACTGAGGAAAATAAATGTAATTTGTAAGTGGTTATTAATTGGAGATTGCTTTGGGGTTAGGGATAGAATGAAGATATCTGTCAACTTCTTTAGGCCCATCTGGTGCTGATCCATGCAAACCTTATGTATGCTGCCTCAGTCTCTTTAAGGTCATACGTGCCTATATTATTTTGATTTAGAGAGCCTAGTTTTCCTGGTGCCCTCCCTGCCTTCAGACTCATACTGTTTTCTCCTCCACATCCCCTTGGTTCCCTGAACCTTGAGGAGAACGATTTCATGGTGATATCCCATTTAAAACTGAGTGTTCCAATGTCTCTTGCTCTCTGGTGTAGCAGAGTCATTTGAAATCTACCGTTTAAAAAATAATACTTTTGGCTTTAATTTAGATCCCTAGAGATTACTTCTTGTAGAATGGGCCTTCAGTCAAACCAAGTTACTCTTGCAAATTTTGTGCCAGTGGTGAACTAGCATATCTTACAAGCAGTACGTTGTGTAGATCAGAGGGTTTATGGCTGGGTTGTTGCTTTCGTTTTTTCTTTGGTTCTGTGACATGTACCTTCCTGAACCAAAAATGTTATTACATAGGTGTGAAGACTCTATGTTTATACCAGTTCAACTTCTTTTTGTTCAATCAATTGTTTGGATGTTAGTTTTGGCAATTAGGTCTTGCTATCAATTTGTGGAGAGAAATGGGTTTCAATGTGGTCCCTTTGACCAACAACTCAAATAGATGTAACAAAATCTCAATCATGAAACTGTCATTTGATAACAAAATATGGTCAGCTGAGGCTCTGTCTTCCCAATTATTTGGGATTTTATTTAGCTCTCTTTCTTATTTTAGAAAGCTTCTACTATATTAGGTTCCCATACTACCCTCAAATGGTCCTTAATTTTACCTGTATTTTCTCAATTCCCCACTTCATCTCCATCTTTCTTCTCAATTTCTACTTTATCTTTCTATTCCAGTTACACCAATTCATCAATAGGTATCTTTTATATTTCCTCCCAAGATCTGTCTGTTCCCCATTCAGTCCAGCTATGAACTTATAGATTAAGTTATAATTTAACTTATATATAATTATAATTTAACTTATAGTTAAATTATCACTGACTTATCAGCTAATATACATATGCAAAAGAATATATGTCTTTTACTTGCTTGGTTAGAGACATCCCAAGATATTTATCTTATTTGAGCCTACTGTGAAAGGTGTCTCCCTATTTTTTTCCTCAGTTTCTTTATGAATTGTGAATAGGAGGGCTATTGACTTTTTTGAGTTAATTTTTTGTTTATATACATAGATAAAGTATTGATCAGCTGTAAGAGTTTCCTGGTGAAAATTTTAGGGTTACTTGTATATATAATAATGCCTTCTGTAAACAAAGTTGCTTTGACTACTTGCTTTCCAATATGTGATTAAAGCTATAATAGTGATTCATTTACAAACTTGGATGCTCTGATGTTTGGAGCATAGATGTTAAGAATGTCAATATCAGACCCACAACCATCCCCACTGATTCTGTGACCACCAGAGTCCTGACTGGTCCTGGACAGGTGACTGTCTGGGTTCACAGCTGGAGGGCCTTTTTCTCTAGGTCCTAGCCACTAAGACACATACTGTGCCCCACCCCAACCATAAAAGCCACAGAGACATGAGAGCAGACTCCCCATACCCCCATCCATTAACAACTGCATCTGGGACCACTGGAGCCTTGGCCCTGGCTACACCTGGAGATGTGAGTTCCCGGGTTTCTGACTGGTGGGCCCTGCTACCTAGGCCCAACCCCTGGAAGCACATCCTATGCACCACCTCCAAGCCCAAAAGGCACAAAGAGCAGCAGACCTCATACCCATCCATCTCCCACCACATTTGCAACCAAAGAGGCCTTGGCTTGCCTGTGCCTGCAGAGCCCCCTGAGATCCCAGAGCAGCCTCCCCACAGCTGCCACCACCAGAGCCCTGACTGCACCTGGAGAGGAGCCCAAGAGCCACATCAGTGACAACTAGAGGCATAGCTCTCCTGCACCTAGAAGAAGAGTAAGTCAGAGGACTCACCTGCACCAACTGGAAGAAAAGGGATCCCCTGAAGCACAGGCCCCACATGGAGAAAGAGATAGGTAGAAGACAAAGAGAACATGATGAGTAACATGGCATCACCAGAAACTAGTGACTCTACATCAGCAAGGTCTGAACATCCAACGCAGATGAAGCAGAAGAAAATGACCTTAAAAATAACTTTCTGAAGATAATAAAGGCCTTTAAATAGGAAATAAAAAAATTCCCTTAAAGAAATGGTGGAAAAGAAAAATAAAAATATAATAAATTGACAAACACTATAAAAAGCCAAGAAAGCCAAGAAAAAATAATCAAATAAGTGACAGAAACAGTTCAAGACTTGAAAACTGAAATAGAAGCAATAAAGATAACTTAAACCAAAAGACTTCTGTGGTGCGAGAAGTCCTTGTGTATATATGTTGCTTTTATTGATTAATGAATAAAGAAAATGTTCCAGCCTGTGATAAGGTAGAATAGAGCTAGGTGGACAAACTAAACTGAATGCTCGGAGAAAGAAGGCAGAGTCATGGAGAAGCCATGTATTTACCAAAGGAGAAAAACATGAGCCACCAGCTGGAATCTTGCCAGTAGGTCACAAGCCTCATAATAAAATACAAAATAATAAAAATTGGTTAATTTAAGTTGTAAGAGCTTGGTAGGAGTACACCAGAGTCATTGGTCAAGCAATGTTATAAATAATATAGTTTTCTGAGTGATTATTTTGGGTCCAGACAGCGAGGAATGAACTAATAGCCTCTAACAACAGGTGTACCACATTGGGGCTGACTAAATTCATGTAAAACCTGAGAAAGCTCGGAAAGGAACCCTAGACACAAAAAGCGTTTAGTGGAACTTCTTGATAGTCATTTTTTTTCAGATGGGCTCCTGGTGAGCAGGGGCTTCATGGCTCCTTTTAGGGAGGTGCAGTAAAATCTGTGCAACTTCTTTAAAAGTGGCAGCTTCCTGGCTTGCCAATTGGAACAGCTCTGACTCTTTCATGAGGACTGGCTATGGAACATTTAAATGGGTTTTGTGAGCAGAGTGCTACAACTTGCTTAATGGCAACATAGACCTGATGTGGTGGTTCGCAGAGGTGGTGAACAGAAATCCACCATGTAGAACTGGGCAGAACCAAATGGCAAAACAGATTTAGTCCTAGACACACAGCTTAGTATTTTAAGAAGCAGCTCTGGTCAGAAAAGGATTACCCATCCACAATAAAGACAGATTCAGAAGAAGAAGACCTCTAAAGGTCACAATATTAGATAAATGTATGTAGGTTTGAAAGATAAAGGAAAAAAAGTTTAAACAGTTATAATATAAAAGAGTACAGACAGTCATAGGTTAAAGGAGTAAAGATAATAAAACAAATATTAAACTTGTAGAAAAAGTAATAGAGTAAGAAAAATAAGCCTTGTAAAGATGGAATATTTCTGTGCTTTCTTTGAATTATTTGACTAAGAATGAGCTAAGTACACAGAGAGATTTCATTGTATGGACTGCTAAGCTAAACCAACATATATAATTTAGAGCCATCTTAACTTCAAAATTTGGGTCTAAGGATATGTAGCTTTGGCAAGGAGGCTCTACTTTTGTTTCCACAGAGGATGAGAATCTGTGGATTCCTTCCAGACTAATGTGGTTTGATTAAACAAAACCACCTAAAACAATGGCTTAGATGGTCGAACATCCATGATGGCATCAGGACTGCTGGCTGAGGTGGACCTACCACACAGGATACCCCACGACAGACCTGATTAATAGTGCTCCCAGTCAGCAGGAAGTAGTCTAGATAACAATGCCCAAATTCCCTAAATGATTTTTTATAAATGTTTGTTTACATTTAAAGGGGTATGTGCTATAGAAATGAATACTTTGCATTGGTATGGATCTTGGTTTATTGATACAAATTAAAAATCAACTATGTTATATGTGTATTTCTGATCTTGATAAGGTATTGTGTTTGTGAAGCTCATTTAAAAAATTTAATGGATAATTAAGAAATACACATTTATAGAGAGTCATCTATAATAGTCAAGTTTGTAGTCAGATAATTAGGTTTTCTAGATATACAGAGATATTTCAGATGTACAATTATTCTTCAAACCTCTTAAAGACTAACAGAATATGGCATGGAAAATGTTTTAAGATCTTAGGACTTTTTATGATAGTGAGACACATCTGCTCCTGGCAGCACTAACTGCTTCAAGAAGAAAATGGCCATCAAAGAGACTCTGTACAGAATTGCTTAGCCATTTGGGCAAGAAACTGCTCTTGCCTGAACTGTTTGGCTGGATTTAAAGAACCCACAGAAAAGTGACTGACAAACTGCCGATATAGGTGGAACTGTGTTTGAAATTTCCTGCTTCATGGAAAAGTCTTCTAGATGCTATGAGCCAGTAGGCTGAAGATGGGTACCCACAGTATTACAGAAGAACTTTGGGTGACTGTTGAGACAATGAGATGTCTCTGCCAATTCTAGAGTTTTGGAAGTTGCTTACAATTCACTTCCCATTAACTAAGGTAATATTATATCCTTCTGGTCTTTGATGGAGTTGGAGAAGATAGTTATAGTTTTCCTTAGTTGTGGTAAAAGATAAAATAGATATAAATATTGTGACTGTAATTCTTGCTTTATACCTGCTTTGTTATATGTAATTTTACTATGTTAAAGTTAAAACCTTTCTTTTTTGCTTGAACAGAAGAGGAAAAATTTTTTAGGTAGTCCTTCTGTATATGTGTTGCTTTTATTGGTTAGTGCATAAACAGACTGCTTTGGCCTGTGATAGGATAGAATAGAGGTATGTAGGAAAACTAAATGGACTATTGGCAGAAAGAAGGCAGAGTCAGAAAGAAACCATGCAGCTAACAGAGAAGAAAGATATGAGTCATCAGCCGGAATATTGTTGGAAGCCCATGAGTCCCATGGTATAATATAAAATAATAGAAATAAGTTAATTTAAGATTTAAGAGCTTGCTAAAAATACACTAGCCTCACTGGTCAAGAAGTGTTGTAAACAATATAGTTTTCTATAGAACATTCTACCCAAACACACACACGCACTAAATATGTCCTTCTCAGCATCTCATGGAACCTTCTCTAAAACTGAGCAATCCTTTGTAACAAAGCAAACCTCAACAGATGCAAGAAATTGGAATGAACCCCTGTATCTTATTGGATCACCATGGCTTAACGTTTAATTTCAACGACAATAATTATAGTGTTATGCCAAAATCCATGAAGTCCCAGCAAAAGCCAACAAGGAGACCGAGTCCTGTTCACAAACTTAGTCTCTAGGCATGGCCAACATATTGGAATAACCAGTGAGCCCCAAGCTCAATTAGAATTGGGTTTTTATAGTAGTAAAGGTGGGGTTGAGGGGTTTCTGAGATTTAGGACCCCTGATTGGCTGACATTTGTTTAGGGGTGTGCTGGAGAATGTGCACTGGCAGGTGATCCTATCTACAGTGGTTAGAATGTTAGGCATTTCCTTTGAATATTCTTTTCTTGGGTGGTGGTTGGGTAATCTCAGCTTGTGGTTCCTCCTGCAACTAGGCATAGCCTCAGGGTAAACTACTGAGACTCAAGCCTCTTACTAAATTTACTGAGGGCCAAGTTCTACTCTGGAAGGTGATAATGGAATAACTTCTTTTGGGTGACCTGCCCATCTGCTTATCATGGCTGGCCCCCATAATAGAAAGTACAAAAACTCATGGAAATTGAACAATGCTCAACTGATTCACTCATGAATCATGAAAGAAATAAAGAAAGAAATTAAAAACTTCCTAGAATTCTTTGAAAATTAATGCACAGCATACCAAGACTTATGGGACACTTTGAAAGAAGTGCTAAGAAGAAGGTTCATAGCAATAAGTGCCTACTTAAGATCCTGAAATTTTCTCACATGAGAAACTTAGTAGCATACCTGAAAGCTCTAGAACCAAAAGGAACAAACTCACCCAGGAGGAGTAGAGGCCAGGAAATATTCCAATTAAGGATAAAATCAATAAAATATAAATAAATTGATACAATACGTCAAAGAGACAAAGAACTGGGTTTCTGAAAAAATCAACAAGCTAGACAAACCTCTATCCAACCGAACCAAAAGGCAGAAAGAGAATATCCAGATTAACAAAATCAGAAATGAAAAGGGTAATATAACAGCAAATACTAAGGAAACCCAGAGAATCATCAGGTCATAATTCAAAAGTTGTACTTAAGAAATTAGAAAATGTAAAGGAATTGGACAGATTTTTTGGATAGGTACCACATATCAAAATTAAATCAAGATGAGATAAACAACTTAAATAATCCTATAACTCCCAAGGAAATAGGAACAGTCATAAATAGTCTCCCAACCAAAAAAAAAAAAAAAAAAAAAAAAAAAAAAAAAAAAAAAAAAAAAAAAAAAAAAAAAAAAAAAAAAAAAAAAAAAAAAAAAAAAAAAAAAAAAAAAAAAAAAAAAAAAAAAAAAAAAAAAAAAGCAAAAACAAAACAAAAGCCAAGGGCCAGTCAATTTCAATGCAGAATTATAGGAGAATTTTAAAGGGCTATCACTGATCCTCTTCAATTTTTCCACACAACAGAAACAGAATAGACATTGCTAAACTGTTTGTACAAGGCTTCAGTAACCCTGATAGCCAAGTAACAAAAAGACACAATAAGAAAGATAAATACAGACCAATGTCCCTTATGAACATTGATGCAAAAATATTTAATAAAATAATTGCAAACCAAATTCTAGAGTATATCAGACAAATCATACACCATGATCAAGTAGGCATCATCCTAGAGGGGCAGAGATGGTTCAGTATATGAAAATCTGTAATCCACCAAATAAGCAAATTGAAAGAGAAAAAACACATGATCATCTCACTAGATGCTGATAAAGCCTTCATGAAAATCCAACATCCTTTATGAATAAAGTGTTACAGAGATTAGGGATACAAGAATCCTAAATGAACATAATAAAGCTAATATACAGTAAACCAACAGCCAACATCAAACTAAATGCAAAGAAACTGAAAGCTATTTTACTTAAATCAAGAACAATCAAAGGTGTCCACTCTCTCCATAGCTTTTAATGTAGTACTCAAAGTTCTTGCTAAAACAGTAAGACAGCAAAAGGAGATCAAGAGGATATAAAGTGGAAAAGAAGTCAAGCTTCCATTATTTGCAGATGCTATGGCAGTTTACATACTAAGTAACCTGAAATATTCTACCAGGGAACTCCTACAGCTGATAAAAACTTTCATAATATCTCAGGATACAAGATTAACCCCAAAAAAATAGTAGCCCTCCTATATATAGATGATAAATTGCTTACAAACAAATTAAAGAAACATCATACTTCTCAATAGCCACAAACAACATATCTTAGTGTAACTCTAACCAACCAAGTGAAACACCTGTATGACAAGCTCCTTAAGTCTTTGAAGAAAGAAATTGAAGATAGGAGAAAATGGAAAGATTTCCCATGTTCTTGTGTAGGTAGGATCAACATAACAAAAATGGTAATCTACCAAAAGGCAATCTATATGTTAAATGCAATTCCTATCAAAATCACAGAACAATTCTTTACAAACCTTGAAAGAACAATACTTAACTTTATATGAGAAAACAAAAAGAACACAGGACAGAAAAAACAATCATGTACAATAAAAGAACTTCTGTAGGCATCACAATACCTACTACAAGAATCTCAGACACTGAAGATACTATAGAGGAAATAAACTCATTGATTAAAGAACACAACAAATCCAAAAAATTCTTGACAGAACACCCAGGAAATCTGGGACACCATGAAAAGACCAAACCTAAGAATAATAGGGGTAGAAGAAGGAGAAGAATTATAGTTCAAAGGCCCAGAAAATATATTCAACAAAATTATTGAAGAAAACTTTCCCAACCTAAGAAGGATGTTCCTATGAAGGTACAAGAAGCATACAGAACACCAAATAGACTGTATCAAAAAAAAAATCCCCTCGCTATAAAATAATCAAAACACAAAACATACAGAATAAAGAAAGAATATTAAGATCTGCAAAGGAAAAAGGGCAAGTAACATATAAAGGTGAACCTATCAGAATTATACCTGACCTCTCAATGGAAACCATGAAAGCCAGAAGGTCTTGGATAGATTGCTGCAGACACTAAGAGAACACGGATGCAAGTCCAGACTACTATATCCAGCAAAGCTTGCATTCACCATCGATGGAGAAAACAAAATATTCAAGGACAAAAACAGATTTAAACAACATAGCCACAAAACCAGCCTTACAGAAAGTACTAGAAGGAAAACCACAAACCAAGGAAGCCAAACAAAACCAACAGTAGCACAGACATCTGACAACCCTCCGCCAGCACAACTCAAAGAAGGGAAACACAAACACTCCCACCAAAATAATAATAATAATAATAATAACCAGGGTTAACAACCACTGGTCATTAATATCACTCAGTATCAATGGACTCAATTCACCTATAAAAAAGCACAGGTTAAGAGAATGGATATGAAAACAGGATCCAACATTCTGCTGTTTACAAGAAACACCTCAACCACAAAGACAGATATTATCTCAGAGTAAAGGGTTGGGAAAAGGTTTCTCAATCAAATGGCCCTAAG